>JAHDVF020001360.1:0-14048 GCA_022606425.2 Lepidostoma basale
TGATCAAACCTATCTAAATCTATATTCGGCATGTAAGGATAACCCGCAGTCGACAGCCAACTATCTTATCAATAACAAACACCTGTACCGTTATTCGAAATCAGGAAACTCCTCGCGCCCTGACTCCAGCAGCTACCTCTGGAAGGTTGTTGTACCCGCTAATGAAATCCCTCATGTTATATCTGACTTTCATAACAACTTCTGTCATCCCGGGATTGAAAAAACATTTAGAACCCTCTCGCAAACATTTTATTGGAGCAATATGCGTCGCACTATCAAACAATTCATAAAAACTTGCGACACCTGCAAGGCCTATAAGCATAGCACGCAGTCCCCTTTAGGTTTAATGACGGTGCCTAAACGCCTTTCTAAACCCCTCGTCTCCTTGTCTGCAGACCTCGTGGGGCCACTCCCGATGTCCAATCATCGCTTCTGTCACATTCTGACAGTAGTAGACAACTTTTCAAAATTTGTTTGGGCGTTTCCCCTTAGGACAGCCAACTCCAAAACTGTAATTAAATTACTCGAGGAGAAAATATTTCTGCCTTACTCTGTTCCCCGGACGCTTATTATCGACAACGGAAGTCAATTTGTCTCCAAGGAGTTCCGTAAGTTCACTGAAACCTATGGAATACAAGACTTGTACTACAACGCCCGCTATCATCCTCAGAACAATGTAAGCTAACGTCATAATGCAAACATCATTACCGCACTGGCAATTCTGGTAGGGAATAATCAACGGACTTGGTGTTCAAAGCTTCCACAGATCTCATCTTGCTTAAATAATACTGTCAGTATTGCTACAGGATATACCCCGTTCTTTCTTTTGCACGGCTTTGAAACTGCTCCCCACGGTTCATTTCACAATAAATTTGTTCGTGAATCAAACTCCCATAATCCATCTGACATCACCTCGGACTACGCATCTGGCCTACTTAGAATGGAAAATGTCTATGAAGAAGTTTCTTCCGCACTACTCCAAGCCTTCCAACGGAACGCTACTCGGTATAATCTAAGGCGTAAATCTTTTACCTTGCATGTCGGACAACTGGTCTGGCGCCGTGCCTTCCTTCAATCTGACGCTTCAAGGTACATATCTGCCAAACTGTGTCCCAGATTTATCTAGTGCAGGATACTCAAAAGAATTTCAGATACCATATATGAACTGTCTGATATGGCTGGAAAAAGTATCGGTACATTTCACATCAAGGACTTAGTCAAACAGGAATAGTTTCTAAGTTAAACTTAAAACTTAGTGGCGCCCAAATATATTAACCTACGACTCAAACCTACCTATGACTCAAACCTTTGTCTTTTGTCTTAATATGTATTTTTGTTCTCAAGGGACTCGCATAATTTCCATCATTTCGCGAGGACGGGTAAGCGACCCCGGGACCCTAGCCATTACTGCTATTCCTAGCATACTTTTCCCCATAGCAGTAGTGTCCTTCAATCTAACCTTGTTTCCTTCCTCATTATGCATCCTATCCCCACTATGATTGCCCCCTTCCTTGTGCCAATTTCTATCTTACTTGCGTTTGTAGTGTCTATTGTGTTATGGTATGTATGAATAAGCGCCTGATGAAGAATAAACTGCCCCCATTCACCACTTGATCTAGTTGTGTTAGGAGCGCTCTAAGAGAAGATGCCTGTATCCCTCGAATGCATGAATAATTGTAAATTTCCCGAACGCTAGAGACACTTGGTAGACCTACAGATGCATTTGTATTATGGTTTGGTTATATTTTCCCTTCCTACTTGAGTGTTCCATGTTCTTGTGTGTTCTGGATGGTTTAAAAACTTCTTTTATTTGTGTGGAATACAAGATTGTCCATCACTTATAATGTTATGAACTTTTCCATCTCAGCAGAACAGAAATTTCATTTACATACAATTTTTGTATGTGCCAATTGTCTAAATTTGTAAATATTGTAACACCATTTTTTTTATACTTAGTTTTTTTTTTTTTAATTATCTTTCATTGCTATATACATTTGTTCTTGTGTGTTCTGATGGATAAAAACTTATTTTATTTGTGTGGAATACCAGATTGTCCATCACTTATAATGTTATGAACTTTTCCATCTCACCAGAACAGAATTTTTCTCCACATACAATTTTTGTATGTGCCAATTGTTTAAATATATAAATATGGTAACACCATTTTCTTTATAACTTAGATTTTTTTACTTATCATTGATTGTTTTATATGTTCATGTGTGTTTTGGGTCGTGAGTCGGTTAAAGGTGTTGCATATTGGATTGGTAATCACTTTTACGATTGAGTTCACTTCTCCGATTCACCTGAACAATAACGTCCATTATATGTTTTAAAATGTTGTAGGTATTTATGTTGTTTCAGTCACCTGTAGAATTTGTTTTTGTAGAGAATAGAAGGAGTCAGAACGCTATAGGTATACAGCCTTAGAATATGTAGATGTGCCTTATTTTCCGAGGCGAAAGGGAGCCAGACCCTAATATAAAGCAACGCTATAGGTATACAGCCTTAGAATATGTAGATGTGCCTTATTATCCGAGGCGAAAGGGAGCTAGACCCTAATACAAAGCAACGCTATAGGTATACAGCCTCATAATATGTAAACGGACATGCCTCTGCTGTATGTAATTTAAATTTTTGTTTTTACTGGTGACTGAACACATAATATTGTTGTAACTGTTTTTCTTTATAATCTATCATCTAGGCTAGAGATGTCCAACAATAATTTACCTCAAGACCCTAACCCCTTCTCCTTTTAGAATCAGTGAGTGCTATTTACCTGCAAAGAAAAAAAAAACAATTGTCTCTTTTGTGCTGTGGAAACTTTAAAACAATGATAATTTTTGTATTTATAACTTAACTGTGTTTGTGTTTTTACCTGAACTATAATTTGTATTTTTTTTTTAAACTTAACAATTTGTAATATGTCAAACTAACTGCTAACCTAAGACTTAAACCTGCTTTCTCTGTGTTTAATGATCATTAATATTCAGAATTAAACTATGATTTGTTTTTTTTAAAATAAATTTTGTTTGTAAAATGTTTAACTAACTGTAACCTAGGATTTAAACCTGTTTTTATTGTGTTTAATGATCCTTAATTTTCTGAACTTGTGACTATAGTTTGTATTTTTAAACTAAACTTAACAATTTGTAATATGTCAAACTAACTGCTACCTTTTAGGATATAAACCTGTCTCCCATGTGTATAATGATACATTTTTTTAAACTTGTGAATCTAATTTGTACTTTGAAATAAACTGTCTTTGTATTTCTCAATTGTCCAAACTGTCACCTTCTAGGATTTAATCCACGTGTAACTTTTGTATGCCATTCACTGAAGGAGCTTTTTTTTTATTATTTTTTTTTTTCCACATAAGAGCGAGTGTAACGTAAGTTACTATTTCTTATTTATTTTCGGTTATCTTAATATTCAGTGTTTAGCTCTAGACCCCATTCAAACCCCTAGTTCCCGTTTTTACCACCAGAGTGCTACTTTAAACTCTTGTTCCCGCGCGCTTCTCGGATTTGGCGCTAAATTCACCCCGATGTGTGCGCCGTCGCAGTTCACTCTCAGCCCCTTCTGCGCAACCGATTCTGCGCAGCCGATTCGGCCCGACTTCACTTCGTTTTGAGCTGTCAACTTCGCGGCATCGATTGGAGGATCGCCGTTTCGACCCGCGATTTTCCCGATGGGATAATCCGTTTCATCTAGCCTCATCCGCCATGGAATAACTTCGAGCAAGGTATTTGCGGTACTTGCCATCGTGCCCATAAAATCTGTGGCATTATTTCAGGTTTTCCGCCAACTTGCCCGGCACTATGGCGATGCCAAAAGTGCATATCCGCTCCCAGGCCGTTTGTCAAGCCCGACCTTGCTGCGGTTGATTCCCTCCGCCACGGTCCGAGCCATCCTCTGCTCCCGAAATTGCCGCCCACGTGTTGTCGCACATCATGCCCCGACAACGTGGTTGACCTCACCACCATGCGGAACTGCGAGGACCACTTCACGCCGCTTCAGACAGCACCCACAGGTTAGGGAACCTCGTGTCTGCCAGGTGACGCTCTACATATTGATTGTTGACCCACCATCTTCTGGTCAGCGTCGCTGATAACGTCTACGGACGACGTCGCCGGTCGATGTCCTGACGAGCACGCCGTCGAGGAATCGCCGCAAACAGCCTCTTCATTATTTCACCATGTGCCTCTTTTTTTTATATGTACGACATCTCTAGCCCCTAGATAACTATTGTAACTATTTTTTTGTGTTATAATAAACCCTCATGTATTCCGTCATATGTATTTATTTACACCTTTCCCTATTCGAATGACAAGCCGGAAAGTATCTCACGAGAAAACCGGAGATCTAAGGGCCCGCTCTCTGCGCTAGCCGAGGTAGGGAGACACCCATTACAGTACAGGTAAAATATTATACTCGTATAATACCAAGAACGCATGAGAGATGGTTCGATATTAGGAAGACAAGATACTCTCCAAAGTCAAGAGTATTTGTCTTCTGAACGTACTTTCAGTAAAATGAAAGACGTCGATCTCCGAGACCGAAAGACCGCGTTCAGCAGACTAATTGCTCTTCCCACCAGTGTCACCAGAAGCAGATTGGTTCTGGCGGCCGGTAGATGAAACAATATGTGCTGTCGCTGTCGAAGATATCTACCCATTAATTAATTAAACAAATTCCCATTAATACAATAAAACTTCTAGAATAACAACGTTTTCATCATATTCATTAATTAATTAATAGTTTTGGCAGCTTGCTGCAAGCTGCCGAAACCGGTCGACGTTAAACCCAATTGAAAGCACACTAAATACATAATAATAAAGAAATTTTATTTAAGTTTTTTTTTTGTTATCATATTTTAAAATGAACTTCTACCAAGAAATTTCAATTATAAATATTTATTGTGTGTTTGTCCTATTTACGAAATAACGACTTTACTATCATACGCAATGCTAATCATAATTGGTTATGCTTATTTTAATCGATTAAATAGAAATTGCTGCAAATTTAAAAAAAAACCGAGGCAAAAAAGTGGAGTAAGATTTTTTATTGGTTTATCCATTTCGAATGATTTTAAAATACGTGTTCAAATAATGAAAAGCGAAACATCCGTATATTACAAATATTTAACGATTTTGTTTCGCTTGGAAAGCAAGTATTGAAGGACTCCAATGCTTTTACATGATTAAACGTTTTTTATTTGCAAAAAATGAGCTTTTTCGTTTGCGAATGAAACATTTAAACGTCGAAAATACATTTCGGCGCTGGAGAGAAAAAATGCGGTGAAATTTGGGGATTTCTCATCCGGCATCGTTCCTTTTATGTATGTATCGAATACGTATGCCAACAGATATAAAACGTATCAAATAACAAATGTATTATCGATGTGCTCAATGGAGTTCCTACACGGGTTATGGGGATCGCTTCACCCCATCGGAATTTTCTATTACAAAATACGGAAGGCTGTATACCCGGAATACGAGAGCGACGTCATAAAATCCGACGTCTTATGTCGGCCTCCCGTCCGCGTGCAGCCGGGACGGCTGTTGCTAAGCAGCCCGCTACGTGACCAAAAGTTATTTATTAATATTGCATCCAAAGGTTCTGCGGATTGGTCTGTACCTACCTCTCACACGCTGGTCAAGAGACGTAACGATGAAATCTAACTCATACTTGCTCGGGTTATCGCAGTCTACGTGACGAAGTCTACGTGACGCAGTCTACGTGACGCAGTCTACGTGACGCAGTCTACGTGACGCAGTCTACGTGACGCAGTCTACGTGACGCAGTCTACGTGACGCAGTCTACGTGACGCAGTCTACGTGACGCAGTTTAACACACTTTACATGACGCACTCTATATGGCGCAGTCTACATGAAGCAATCTTCATGACGCAGACTACATGACGCAGTCTACAAGTATCGACTATCACGCAGTAGGGAGTAGACTGAAAGAATGAACTGCCGCAATGTTCTTTCCTGGCATACTTCTCTAGCTTCCTCAAGATTTCTCCGACTCCTCGCGTGGCCGACATTTAATATTTGATTTATTTGATCGTGCCACGTTTTCCTCGGTCTTCCTCTATTACTTGTTCCGTTTACATCGTTAACGTATACATTTCTTACCATTATTTCTTCATTCATTATTTCCATGTGTCCAAACCTTCTTTGATCCTTCATTATATTGTTCGTAACACTTTCATTCGCACTGCATTTATTTCTTATATTTTCATTCGACACTCTTATCATACACAGATTTTCTATACAATTGTCTAAGAAATCTCATTTCTACTGCATTTATTCAACTTTCATAATTTTTTGGCAGTTCCATGCTTCACTTCCAAACATAAGGGTCGGTACAAAAATATCATTGTGCACTTCCATTTGGCTTTTTTGGATAGGCTTTGAATATACGTAGAATAAATCATATTTTTACATGGTGTAAGGCTAAAAAGACATTGTTAAAATCGGAAAACATTTAGAAACATGTGATTTTTTTCAATTTTATTTGTTCAATTTCACGCCATAAGAAAAAAAACGTTCATTGTGTTATTTATCAAATTGTTTAAACACATTTCACCTTAAGAACAACGCTTTTCAGCAATGTTGTTTTCCAAATCAATTGTTGTCAACCCTTTTCAAACATTGTCCGCGTTTTCCCGCCCAATCGGGCATTGAATTTTCTCCTCAACAAACAGGTACACCGGCTTATCATTACAGAACCTGCTCCGATCCTTCAGGTCCCCGGAGAGTGCTTTGTCGAGATGAAATGAACCGGAAATGTAAAGACGAACAGACCAGCGGAAAACATTCGCTCAGTTCTTTACATAATACCCTTCAATCCCTCATACTCGACCAGGGCACGGGGTAATTCATTCATATGAATGTTTGATTCTCGAGTCGAATGGACTTTATTCTTCCCATGCCGATTCAATATCCTAGACTATTTTTAACGGAAAATATAAGTCCCTGATGCTTTTGCTGTATAAGTGAAAAACTAACCGATGATATTAGAGATTGAAGGCAAATATATTCAAATAACCTAACATAAACAACTGAAATATTTATATTTTATTTAAAGTATTATTTATTGTTGAAATGGAAAACATATGAGGGTATTATTTGCAAACCTGGCAAACTCCCTCATTAGATGTTTTGAGTAAATCGCAAAAAACTGATACGCTAATAAAATGCGCTTTTTTACGATATTTATTTTTTTCATCTCAACCAGTTAGTATTTTAAAAGTAATCAGCCATGAAATAATCATCATTATGTTGATAATTAAAGTAAAATAATGAATTTCATTTTGGAGTTTACCAGCTTTGCAACACTCAAGTGGAGGTTGCCATGTTTGCAACAAACCCTATATTTTAATAGCAAAATTCTTCAGAATGAAGCCGAATTTGAAACTGAAAATCAATAAAAATTGTGTGCAAATGTATTATGAATAAGACCCAATTCATATCTCACTTTTGATTGTTGGTGGATTTTGCCGGGTTTGCAAATAGTACCCTCATATATTGTATATTATTATTATTTGTGGGAATTAAAAAACGTTGTTTAATCCACTATAATTCAATATTTTATATTAAAAAATAGTGGATTAAACAACTTCCTTATTTCCCAAGTATATTACAATGGAATTCCACGGTGTTAATGCGTTAACTTTCAATAAGTTTACTATTATTAAATTGAATCACTCATGACAGCATGAACCATCAGCATGAATCATGACAGCATGAATCATGACCACCAGCATGAATCATAACCACCAGCATGAATCATGACAGCATGAACCAAATCGATGTAAAGGGTGTTATAGCTATTATAGTGATTCTCGTGACATGTGAAAGGTAGCTAATCTATGGCCATTAAAATAAAAGACGACCTTCGTGGAAGAGTGGTAAGAGCTCCGACTGCCATACTGAAGGTCATGGGTTTGATTCCCGGTGATGACAGTGTGATTGTGACACTGTCTTAGGTCTGATGTAGAATTCACGTGACAATAATAAAATGGCGATAAATTATCTACCTATCATATATCATGGGAATCGAAATTAGCTAAAAACCAATTGTATACAGTAATTGGGTTCAAATGACCTGTTGTATATAAAAAAAGAGAGAGAAAAAAATGGCATGAAAATCAGTAAAGCTTGATTGTGATTTTGGAAGAAAGCTTGAAACGTTATCTCCTGAGAAAAAAGTATAAAAGGCAATGTTTTGTGAATCCTACTAACTGAATGTTTCTATCGGGAATGTTGACAGTCCACGCGTTATAAGTATGTATGTATAGAACAATATTTATGTGTCAACGGCGCTCGAGTTTGCAGAGTGAAACTTTTCGGAAGTCGCGCTTTAATCAGACCGAAACTTTGAGCTAACGGGACGGGACGGGGCGGAAGAGGAAGGAGCCGAGTGCCGCGGCCAAGTTTCTGGTTTTCCTTCCGGAAACGTCGCGGAACTCCTGAAATTATAATTATTATAATTGTTAAACTGTCGAAATTTACGTGATACTGATTAACGTGAGTGAAATCTGAAATAGAAAATCTGAATAATTAAAATACTGAGAAATTTAGGAACATCAATGAACATAGGATTATATTATATTATGCAATGAATCATTATAAGTTACTATAATTTCTTCATAGAAGTTTATTAGAGTGCCACGTTGGGTGAGCATGCTGTTCCGCTGTCGTAATAAAGCTAAAAATGGATGTAGATCTTTAAAAAAAACATAATTTTGTTTAATTTCTCTTTTTTTTGTACTTTGTATACACAACACTTATTAAAAAATAAAATTACACATACATGTTTCGGACAACCAGTCCTTCTTCAGTGATAAAATCTGTCAGATCTTGTCAACAATTTTATAATATTTTTAAAATGTACGTTTATAATATGTATCACTGAAGAAGGGCTGGTTGTCCGAAACATGTATATGTAATTTTTTTTTTAATATAAGTGCTGTATATACAAAGTATATAAAAAAGAAAAAGAGAAATAAAGCATCATAACAACACAAAGTATGGCTTATATATGGGAATTTTTTATTTATTTAATTATTACTTAATGGCAATGGGCTGGTGTGGCGACGGGATGATGGAAGATGGAGCCAGAGGGTTACTGAATGGAGGCCAAGGTTGGGCCGGAGAAGTGTCGGGAGATAGCCTACCAGATGGAACGAAGATATTGTGCGGACAGCGGGAAGGGCCTGGAAAACACTGGCGAGAGACCGAGAAGGGTGGGTTGGGGGTGGTGAGGCTTACGTCCAGCAGTGGATGGACACAAGCTGATAAAGAATCACGTAACAAGCTGTTTTTTTTTCTTTTATCAAAAAGCTTGTCTAAAGTTACTTAATGGTACATAGGGCCTAGAAGATCATTTTCTAATTGATCATATTGCGCGTCAAGTTAGTACAATATGAACAATGCAATCGCATTATCCACTAAATACTTGAATCGATAAAATAGTGTTTTTATAAGCCCAGTGTATGGGGCGATCACCCCCATGAGCCATAAATACGTGTGTCAGGCTTTCTGATTGTAAGGCACCCACAAGGGTTCACGGTGCGGGGGTGTCGGAAGGGCCGATTGGCTGCAAGGGGCGCGGACTGCGGATGCGGTCAGAGAAATGCGTCCCACTGGGACCACCAAATTACTTATCGATCGTCTCTACAAGTAGGTCCCAACATTCTCTATTGCCAAGATGCGTTGCTTTTTCATTTTCTATCCTTTTATTTAAATTATACCTGATCTAATACTTAGAATTAGAAGGTTACTCATCGCTTAGCCGAAGCTGTTATAGGACGCAGCGGCGCCCTTTCGGCACCTTCGCTAATGCAATCCCTAGGCCGTCAACGCCCAGTTAACGACTTACTTATACGTTAACTGTTAACAACAACAACAACAAATCATCAAGCCGTTTCCCCACAGGGGTTGGCAGAGAGAATGGACCGCCACACTACTCTATCCTGACATACCTCTCTAGATTCCTCCACATTCATACAGCGAGTCACACACGCACGTCGATTCTTCCGACTTCTGATATGACCAACCTTTAAAATTTGATTAATTTGGTCATGCCATGTTTTCCTCGGTCTACCTCGACTCCGTACTCCATTTACACCGTTAACGTATACTTTTTTAACCATTCTTTCTTCACCCATGCGCTCCATATGTCCGAACCAACGCAGCGATCCTTTCATTATTTTGTTCATAATACCTCCTTTCGCTCTACATTCCTTTCTAATATCAGCATTTGAGATTCTGTCATACATCGTTCTACCACACGTACGTCTTAGGGACCTCATGTCTACCGCATTTATTCTGCTCTCATCTTTCATCTGCCAGTTCCATGCTTCGCTTCCATAAATAAGGGTTAGGACCAGAATTCCATTGTGAACGTTAACTGGTACATACGCTAACCGGTGAATGCGAAATTCCAGCAAGAGCTAGAAGGACTCCAGGCCACATTTAATCTATAATAATTTCTTCTTCTTCTTCTTCTTTTGATAGATCTGACGATCTGTGACACAGAAATCATATCTCGTCGGATGATGAGATCCAGCTGTCCCTCCATCTCTTAGGCGGTCTTCCAGGTGGGCGGTGTCCGGAAGGGATTTCATAAGCGGCTGTATATGCGAGTCTGTCACCATTATAATAATTTAATTTATTTTTCTCTTCTGCGTCCCAATCACGCAAAATAGAGCAAACCATGGTACATAATTTTATAATAAAAACTATATTATTAAAAGTATTCCATATTATTGGAATGACGTGTTTCGGCTTCCTAGGACAATAAAAAAAAATATTTTACACTTAATACCCTAATAATGCTCTAGCAAGCCGCCACCATATCACTCCCATGTTTTCATCATTACCATGGTTTAAAAAAACAATAAATTTATTAAATAAATACTTTTGTTTTCAAATTCCATTACAAATAAAGGAAAAAAGAGTCATTGTGCTAAAAAGTTTTTTTTTCAAACTTTTCTAGTCCTTAACAATGGAAGTGCTGTAAGTTACCTTTATTCATTTTGAATTTTAAAATAAGCATTATATTGTCATCTCAGCTTCTGGATATCATAAAGGTTCATAGGAATTACTGCCATGCGATATTATTTAATAAATCAATTTTAATACATATTTGAAAAGCTTTCAAGGTTTTGTTTCATATGCTTTGATTTATGTAATACTCTATCACAAACACTGTTTTCATTTCTTCTAAAAGGTCTAGCAAACTATATTTATTAAGTATATAAAATATAGTAATACCTATTTCGATACCACATGAAGTAACATTGTTCTCAGGTCTATAGCGCGTAACGAAAAAACTGCGAAATATCAGGACCCGATTCGGTAATCGCTTAACTAAATTACCCACCAGTTCGACCATTTGTAAGTGTCGGGGAGGAAAATTTCATTTTCTACGTTATTGGGGGCACAACCCCCTTCCCATGATCAGAGGTAAAAATAAGAAAAAAAATCATTTTTGGCCTCGCAAAACCTTGCCAACGTATTTTTTCAGCGCTGCGATCGCGGGCGATTTGTGGGGAGATAGAACGCTCTCGCTTGAGAGGACATCGTATTGTGGATTGCGTTTTTTTTTCTTTGGGGTGGGCTTTATTGTGGAAATTAAAATTTATGGAATAATCTTCTTCGTATTTCTGTGATTTCATATTTTTCAAGATAGCCACAATCGGGAATGATGCTGGATGATGTAAAAGGTGTCTCAAAAGAATATTTATATTTAACGGATTGATTAAAAAAAAAATTCGTTTATCGAAAAAATGTTCATTAATTATGAAAGTACACTATTTGGGAATTTTTTCTTTAAAATAATATTGTCCAAGTGTAAACCTTCGCGTTCGTGGTACTCATTTAGTCGAACAGAAAATTTTCTAATGACGCCTCGGCATGTAGACTCCATGATGGCTGCCATTTCGTGACGAATATTTTCTTTCAAATGCGCAAGGTAAGTCGGTTTATTGGCGTAAACTTTAGATTTGCGTTAACCCCACAGGAAAAAGGGATTAGATCAGGACTGCGTGGAGGCCATTTTATGTCACCTCTCCTGGTGATCAATTTGCCAGCGAAAAATTCACGAACTCGTATTAGACGTGTGTCCTACTGGAACCATAATCTATGTTTATAGCCAGGAAAGTTTTGCAATTCAGGCACCAAGGAGTCTTCTAACATATCCACATAACACTCTCAATTCAAACATGAACTTTCTTTTAAGACACCTTGTATAATATGCCAAAATAAATTAGAACACAATCTACCTTATCAATACAATAAAAAATATAATATTTTTAAATAGTCTTATACTTCAACATTATTACTGTTAAAATTTAGAACACTGTTATAATATCACAATTTCTTTTTATTCACTGAGAGTGTCGCGACAGCTGTTTCGCCAACCGATGTTGGCATCATCAGGTGTTTAAACTGTTACAATCAGGTGTTACAATAAACTGTTACAATCGACTACCATATTCTGTTTCCAAAAAAATTACATCTTCGTCTCTATTGAGATACAATTAATCCTTACAAATTATTAACCCGCAATGGGTAATTTTATTTAATTGAAATAAAAGTGTATTTGTAATAGTTGAAAATGTTTCGTTTTGTAGTTGAATTCTCAGAATTTTGTATTAACCGCCCCCGGGTCTTGGTAATGTCCAGCTCAGTAGGAACCGCGTAAGGGTGTAGTCCTTAACTTTTATAGTCCCAATTGTTTAGGTACCGCGAAAGAACTTGGTGCGAAGGCGGAATAAATAGACATAAAGACGTCTTTATTGCCATCTGGCGGGGGTAATCCGAGCCCACGATTCTTTTAAAAACTCCGATTTATTTCTTTGTAACCCGTAAATAATAAATTTCGTTTTCCTTCGTACAAAATTTTGTCGTGAAGTGTGAAATAACGTGAAATAGGGTCATTCGTATTCAAACAGACACTTCTAATTCTCGTAATTACTTTTATTTACACGTGTACATAAAATCTATATAATATAAGCATCTAAACTATCCCGGATAACAAGACACTTGACTCCTGATCAAGGAAACTGGAAGCGACCTGAATACTTATTCATAATAACTAGGACCCCGTGAAAAATTCATGGAAACAAAGATTTTCTACAGTTCGAAAACATGGTTCACTTAACCGTGAGCAGAAATAACTGTTAATGTATTTTTTTTTCTACACACGTAAAAAAATCACAATTAATAACAAAATATTATTATCCTTTTGTTTTCCACACTACATCGTTCGACATGCGTGCACGACACGACGTATAAATGTTTAGAAATTAAGAGAAATAGGTCATGAAATAAAAGTGTGGTGGTTCTCTTTTTCTGCATGCCATTGCGTAAATGGTTAGTTAAGTAATTATTTATAATAATTTTATAAATATTTAAACAATTTATACATTTTTTATACACAGCGATTTTGAATCGTGACCTACGCAATTATCAGTGCGATAAATCAAATTCAAACTGTTTTTACAAGTAAAGTAGTAAAAAGGGAATTATGAAAAATAACGTGCCTTTGTGTGAATTGTTAGTTGTTCTTACTGATAGTTTAAGTAACGTTAGTTTTACTTAATGTTTTGATGATTTAAGAACTAGACGATTTTCGTTTTGATTCCAGTGTAATGTAGATTTCTCTGTTATCTTACAACCGATGTTTAGTTTAAATACCTCGTTTTAAAGCTAATAATACGTAATTTATGTTTATATAATCTGCCTGGAAAATTTATAAGCGATTTTTTTTTTAAATCGCCGTTGGTTTGAAAATTGTCAATTAAAATAAATAAAATGTCTGATTTTTTCGTCTGCTATTTTCTAATGTCGACAGACATAGATAAATAAAGTTTGATTGTGAGCAACAATAATTTTATAATTAATTTTTAAAACGCCTGACCTTCGTAAATTATATCATAAAAAAAAACTTTTATTCATTTTATCTCAAAAATGGTTCACTTTTGAATAATGCCTAACGTGACATAATTCATTGGAAATAACCTCCTCTAC
>JAHDVF020001362.1:0-261070 GCA_022606425.2 Lepidostoma basale
TACAAGTATTATGATTAGATGTCAATATATAATTTGCTGGCGGCCATTTCTATGATTTTGTTTCAAACACATAGACAATTTATTTTGTTATTCATTTAAAAAAAAAAGTGGCTTATGACAGGCTCGAACTCAAGAGTTTTAAGCTTGCTAAGTTTATATATATGTAGAAATTATGACATTAATGACGTCATACATAGTTTCCAATCAACATACTCATCACTGAAAATGAAAAAAGTGATATTACAGAGCTACAAGGTATGTTAACCTTTTTTTTTCCTGCGTTCAAAAATACGCGCGTTACGGTGCTGCGTAGTCAATACACATTTTAAAACGAGATTTTTAAAAAATCGCTTTAAATGGAATGTCTATGGGCAATTGCTTTTGTATTAAGTAAAGTTGAAGTCAAAGTGATAAGATTTTAAATTTACTAAAAAATAATCGAAAAACCATCGTGAAACACAACATTTGAAAAAATATCGATCAAATCAATCAAGTTTTTAATGTCAAAAACGACGTACGTGCATACTACGATGTATGAATGTTGAAGAAGCGAAATAAGTATGTATAATAGTTTCGTATACAGATTAACCATATATTCGTAAGAACTTCATTTCTACTTCATTTATTCTACTTTCATTCTTCTTTTGCCGTTCCATGCTTGACTTCCATACATAAGGGTTGGTATAATAATACAAATTTACACTGCCATTTTAGCTTATTTGAATACGCATTTGTTTGCGTATACAAAAATATACAAATTCGTTCACTAGTTCCAGATTATGTTGCAGACTAATATGACTAACTAACTAAGAACATTCAACATTCATACATCGTGTCATGCACGCGCGTCGATTTCTCTGACTTCTCACATGACCGATATTCAATATTTGATTTATTTGATCGTGCCACGTTTTCCTCAGTCTTCCTCTATTTCTGGATCCATTTACATCGTTATCATTCGCACCGCATTCACTTCTTATATTTTCATTCGACACTCTATCATACACAGAGTATCCGCACATTGGTCTAAGAGATCTCATTTCTACTGCATTTATTCTACTTTCATCCTTCTTTTGCCAGTTCCATGCTTCGCTTCCATACATAAGGGTCGGTAGAAGAACACCATTGTGCACTGCCATTCTAGCTTTTTTTTATAGGTTTTTGATTTGACTTCGAAAATTCGAATTGAAATTAAATTAAGTTTAAATTTTGATTTTCTGATACAGTTTTCCTAACAAACTAATTCAAAATTAAATTTTTTCATTATTTTTCAAAATGGACGTTCTTTTCAAAACAGTCGTGCCGGGCCGTTGAATAAAGCGTAAACTCGAACGAATGGTTATATCATTGTGTCGGAATACATTCGATCCGGATTTGAAGTTTAACCGCCTGCACTGATCTGGGGAGGCGCACTCGAGCAGTGTTGCCAATTTCGAGTAGCAATCATTAAAATCGATGATTGGCTGGGAGGTACTTATTCCAGTAGAGAATAAAGGGGTAAGTTGGAACAATATACGTATCCACTCGGGTATGCGCAGTACTATAGGGTGTTTTTTTAGAGGTATACAATACATATTCAAAATGAATAAAAAAAAAACACATTAAAATAGTGTTAATGTCTATGATATTAGCTTTATTTAATAGATTATTTTATGTCATTATTGTTTAAATATGATTTCGGGCATATGAGCGCCACGGCTAGATCGAATGAAGCGCAATCGTGAAGTCCAATTTTCGACAATTGTCGTCTTTGTGGATGCGTATTATCAACTAGAGTGTACGTGGTGCGAAAACGATCCATGGTCTTCCGAATGACTTGCTCGGATGGACGATTATGTTGACCGTAAAATGGACGTGGTGCACGATAAGTTTGGCGAACCGAACCATGATTTTCAAAATAAATTTGGCCAATTTGCAAGCGCTGTTCTGACGTCAGTCTATTCATGGTGGAATGGCAAAACGTACTGACTACAAATCAACGTAGAAACAATATTGCCAGTTTAAAAGCCAAACCCCTACAGTAAAAAAACCCTATACAAGTAGTATGAATGAAAAATGAAGTCGACGAAGAAGAAGAAAAACACGGCGCGACGTTTGAAAGGCGGCTATGTTCGAAATAGGAACAATCGACGAGCTTGCAGGTTACGGTGTGTGAATGTAGAAGAGTCGCAAGAATTGTGTCAGGATAGAAAAGCTTGGCGATCCATCTTCTCTGCCAACTCTCCGGGAAAACGGCGTGATGGTTAGTTAATTAATTAGATTAATACAAACAAAAAAATAGATTATTAACCAACTAACTAACTGACCATCACGCCGTCTCCCCGGAGGGGTAGACAGAAAGAATGGACCGCCACACTGTTCTGTCATGTACGCACGTCGATTTCTCCGACTCATCACGTGACCGACATTTAATATTTGATTGATTTGATCGTGCCACGTTTTCCTTTATTTCTAGCTCTGTTCACGTCGTTTACATATAACTTCTTCACCATTCTGTCTTCACTCATTACTTCCACGTGTCAAACCATTTTACTACCCTTTCATTATTTTGTTCATAACACTTTCATTCGCACCGCATTCTATTTGCGTTTATTTGCATTTGTTATCTCGAAAAATTTAAAAATTTAAAAATGTAACAAGATACCAATATACCACTGTTGTGTTGTCTCTTTCCCTCATAAATTCTCTGTTTTTCACTTTTAAAATACCATGTTTTTGTAGAAAATAATGTTGAACACGGCGGATTTGAATTTCGAAATGTCACGTTATTCTCGCAAATAGGCGATATGTATATTTACCACACATCCGTCTTATAGATCTCATTTCCACTGCATTTATTCCATTTTCATCATTCTTTTGCCAGTCCCATGCTTCTCTTCCGTGCATTCGATACCCTATACATGTAAATTGTATTTAAAAACACCCGACAAAGTTATTATAGAGGATTATCAGAAAACAATAGTTAAAAATTCCTTATTTATTTTTATTCCCTATCCAACTTCAAATGTCGAACATCGAGTGAACACTTTGATTTTCTATAGAGTCTAATTGCAAGCGATGTTTAAGCGAGGTGGATACACAGGGTGTGCATAAACCAAACACATTTTTTTATTAACTTTTATACAAATTGTGCAATTTGTGTTGTACAAATTACACACAGTAACACAAAGGTTAAATATGTCTATATCAGTCAACAAAATAAAAAGTCTAGCTATATCTAGGCAACCTACAAGATGTAAGCTGACTGTTGATGATATACCCGTGGAGCAAGTAATGAGTTTCAGATATTTGGGAGTAGAGATCTGCAGCCAGAATTATCTTTATACCGTAGTACGAGAAAAATTCAGTAAAGCCTCTGCTGTGTCAGGATGCCTGAAGAATCTGCTCTGGAAGAACAAGCACATGCGCATCGACAGCAAGATCAGATCAGAATCTATAAAACAATGCGTGCGGCCTATCATGACGTACGCTGTAGAGACGCGGGCTGACACTGTGCGAACCAAGGGACTACTAAGAACATCGGAGATGAATGTCCTAAGATCATTTACTGGAAAAATTCTCCGAGATCATGCTCGCAACGTAGACATTAGAAAAACTTGCGAAATAGAGGATATCGTTCAGTGGAGTAGATCCAGAAGAAGATACTAGAGGGACCATGTAGCCCGAATGGATGGTGACAGACTTGCATATACAGCCGCTTATGAAATCCCCTCCGGACACCGCCCACCTGGAAGACCGCCTAAGAGATGGAGGGACAGCTGGATCTCATCATCCGACGAGACATGATTTCTGTGTCACAGATCGTCAGATCTATTAAAAGAAGAAGAATAACTTTTTTTATGACTAACTAACTAACCATCACGCCATCTCCCCGAAGGGGTAGGCAGAAATAATAGACTGCCACACTTTTCATTCCTGACATATTTCTCTCACTTTTTGAACATTCTTACATCGTGTCATGCAGGCGCAGGCGCGTCGATTTCTCTGACTCCTCACGTGGCCGACATTCAATATTTGATTTATTTTATAGTGCCACGTTTTCCCCGGTCTTCCGATTCTATTTCTAGTTCCATTTATATCGTTAACATATAATTTTTTAACCGTTCATTATTTTCATGTGTTCATACCATCTTAATTATCCTTTCATTATTTTGTTCATAACACCATCATTCGCACCGCATTCACTTCTTATATTTTCATTCGACACTCTATCATATGGTACACAGAGTATCCACTTATTCGTCTAACAGATCTAATTTATTCTACATTTATTCTACTTCGCTTCCATACATAATGGTCCGTACAAAAACACCATTGTATACAAATATTTGTATATAAATTATGTACAATTAATTGTGAAACAGCGTATACATACAATGCTACAAGATTATTCTAAATTTAAAGCTTAAATTTGATATATCATATATTTTCTAAAAACCAAACGCTAAGTATAATTTATGAAGCATTCATATTTTGTCATCTATACCTTTTTGAAAGCACGTTTCACTGTATTTATATTAAAAAAAAAAACATATTATTATATTTAGGCTTTTGAGATGTGGTTCTATAGAAGACTATCAGGAATTTCCAGGAGAGACCAAATTACAAATGAGGAGGTTCTCCAAAGAATCGAAGGAGGAAGGCACCTGTTCAGGACCTTGTCCGAAAGGCGTGCAAGATGGATCGGCCATGTAATACGTCAAGAAGGTCTCTTGCATGCCATAATAGAGGGTATGACCGAGGGGACAAACTCTAGGGGACGCCCACGCCGAGAGTACCTGGAGGACCTGTTGGTGGACGTGCGCTGCTCATCATATGCAGATTTCAAAAGAGCCGCACAAGACAGGGAGAATGGAAAAGAAGAATAAAGGAAATTGCTGCAAACCAATCCCAGGATTGAAACCAGAGAGAGAGATATGTTATTTGCGAAAAGCTATTGACAAACTCTATATAATATCAATAATTTGCGTGCGCTATGGATGACAGTCGATGAAATATTATGTCCGCTAGCATTATATTGCGTTGCTTGCAATAACCGCGAATCAAAATCGTTTTATCACTAGTCAAAACATGGGCTAAAACAGTATACTCGTATATAATTTTATATAATATATAATACATTATTTTTACTTTCTATATACAACAATACATAAATATCTACCAATATCAACATCAGACAAAAATAGAGATGAAGGCATCTACAAAAATTATCCTTCAACACTTTATAAATCTATAAATCTATACAAATAAAAGCCAGAGTGTGTTTGTGACCATTTACTCGGCAAATAGCCAGCAGATCGAGCTAAAAGTTTCAGAATGATTAAATGGAACCCAGCGGTGGTTATAGGCATACTTTTGTTACGAATTGAGCTCTAATTAACTTTGTAAATTAATAAATTAATTGATAATTTTCGTAGTACAGGCGAATATAGACCTTAATAATACCTCTGAGTCCAATTTTTAGAGTTCATATTCGCTTGGCATGGCCAGATAGCGAATTAGCCGCTTAGTATAATATAAATTCAAATTAATGAAACATTTTCCACGGCGGCCATCTTGTTCTCGTACTTATCTGTCAGTTGACGATTGACAAATACATTTAAAAGTGTTAGAGGTATATTATCTTAACTTTTCATAATTAAAACAGTGTTCAAATGTTCAGATTTCGATTACACAGTGTTAACTTGATTTTAGTTTACTAAAATCCTTAACTTTAAATGCAATTCGACAGAAATTAGTATACTTAACCAATGGCGAACAACGCATTGCGCGTTACATATATTTTTTACTTCTGATAACTGTTAGAAATCTACAAAAAATACAGGTATTTATAAACACATTATTTAAATATTATATAATTGATATTTTATGTTAATGAGCGTATGAAATTCTTCTTATTTTAATTGTATTTGATGGCAAATATAAACACAAAGATATTTTATTTTATATATTATTTAACAATACACATTTATGAAAATAGTTGGCTATAAATATATTCACCATTGCTTGGTTAAAATGCGTCGATTCCCGGTGCTGGAAGTGTGATTGTCACACTGTCTTTGGTCTGGTGTGGAATTCACGTGACAATAAAATGGCGATAGATTATCTACCTATCACGTGTCATGAGAATCAGTTAATTGGGTTCAAACGACATGTTGTATACAAAAAAATGTCTAACCACAAAGTAAGTGCTTTTATCCACTTTTAATTGTATTTTTCTAGATACTTTTCGAAGGTATTATACCATCATCAAGGGAGAACAATATAAACGATTTGTTTATTCGAAAATTAATATATAAAACTTTCAAAGTATGTATAATAAATAGTGTTTGAGTTCATCCGAATTCGTCATATGATATCAGAGTCAGAGAGTTTCCGGAGCGAAAAAAAAATGGAAACCTCTGATTTGGATAATATTTTTCATTTCTTTACAAAATTAGGAATGCTCATTAACCCTTACCACTCCATTATTTTTTAAATATTGTTTGTCAGCCAACTCTAATTTAAATAATGTTAAAATACTTTTATTGATAGGTAGTTACAAAAAAAATCGTTAAAAATTCATTTGTAATGATTTATTCTTCAAATAAAAAACAATTTACAAAAAACATTATGGTCTACTTATAGTTTTGCATAGTATGGTACTTTTTAAAACAATCTCCAGGATGGAGACCAGGTTTTCTGGAACAGGTCTCACAAAACCACACTGTTTCCCGTCTTCCCCCTGGAATCTTTCTGTTACTGCACACAGTACAGTCTTTAGAACCTTTGTCCAGTTTCGCAATGAAGTGGGGCTTGTACTCAAATCGCTCCTCTGCATGACGTATCACGCCAAGTTCGGTATTCGACAAAGGAGTGGTAAGAGTTAAAACCAAATGACTTATAATTATAAAATATATTAGATCTATCACTCTATAAATATTATATCACCTTAAACACGTATCAGATATGCAGTTTTCTATAAGTTCAGTCACACAAAACAAATGTATGAAAATAATATTGTATAATTACAAAGATGCCAAGTGGTTTAAACCTAAAGCAGAGAAAATAAACAAAAACCGTTTTTGTTCCATATGTCATATACCACGGGTGACATCTTTAGGGGGACGTTTGAACTACACTATATTATTCAATCATTACGCAATTTTGCACAGTTATTGACATTTATGTTTGAGACCAATTGGCATCGAAGTCTAGCCTTCAATATTAAAATAAGCGCGAAATATTTTAAAATTATTTAAACATTTCAGATAAATATACAAAAAAGATGTCAGGAGTCATAGACTAACAGTGTATAATTTTAATTTTTAATATATTGCAAACAAAATCACATAAAATCTATCAATTTTTTAATGACATAAATTTTACTTTTCTCGGCATGTTTCGAAGGTGAAATACCTTCAACATTTTGAATGTATACAAATACTTGTAGATGAATACTGGATTTAACCCATTGGGGGTTATCTTATTGTATCTCTGTTTCCAATTTGCATCTTCGTCTCTATTGAGATACAATTAATATTTAAAATCATAACCCGCAATGGGTAAAATCCAGTATTCGTCTACAAGTATTTGTATACATTCAAAATGTTATAGATTTTCTACCCTTTAAAAACATTTTTCACTGTACAATCTTAATCAGTACTTAGAATAGAATATTTAGAATGATCCTGGGACCCAGACCCGGTGTTGCAGCGGGAACTTGGAGGCATAGGACCAACCAAGAGATCCGTACGATGACCCAGCAGCCCCTTATAACTAGCACCGTGAGAGCCGGTCGCCTAGCATGGATTGGGCACGTATGCCGAGCCGAAGAGACCAGAGCAATCAAGACCCTGTACGCGTCTAGACCGACTGGAGTAAGACCTCTAGGAAGGCCTAGACAGCGCCTAATGGACAATGTTCTGGCTGACCTGGCTAGGTTGGGCGAATCGGACTGCTGGGAGCAAAATGCGCAGTATCGAGGAGCTTGGCGAAAAATCATCAAGGAGGCTAAAACTCTTCAAGAGTTGTATGGCCATATGAAGTAAGCAATCTTTATCAGTAATATATTTTAACTGGTTGAAGAGTGCGTCTTGCCAGTCATGACGTACGGAGCCGAGACGTGGACACTGACAAAAGGTCTAGTTTATAGATTCAAGGTCGCTCAACGCGCCATGTAAAGAGCCATGCTTTGAATAACCTTGAGGGACAGATTTAGAAACGAATTTTTTCGATAACAAACCAAGGTGATCTGTGGCTCTGAGGATGGGCGGGCTGAAGTGGCGATGGGCTGGCCATATCTGTCGGAGAACCGACGGCCAAGGGGGGAGACGGGTTCTGGAGTGGAGACCGCAGAGTTGGACGTCCCCCTGCCCGCTGGACCGACGATCTGAAGAGGATTGCTGGACATGGATGGATGGGAGCGGCAATGGATAGGGGGCGGTGGCGTGTTTTGGGAGAGGCCTACGTTCAGCAGTGGATGACAGACGGCTGATGATGAATATATTTTAACTTTTAATGTAAATATTTTTTTGCATACACGTTAAAATTTCACAATTAACAATACCAAATTGTCACCCTTTTGTTTTCTACACTTCTGAATAATCAGAACAAAATCAAAGAATTATTTCTCTCTCGTTCTCTTTTATTCAAAATATTCTCGCACTCTTTCTTGGTGGCGTTCGGTTTGGCTATTAATATATGATAATAATTTGACGGCGTTAATTCAAATTTTGAAAACTCTGTAGTAAATTTGGACGTAATATACACGAGTGTTTACATTCACAAAAATAGCAAGGTATAGAATAACTAACGTGACCATTTATGTTTTCCCCCAAACCGGGCATCGAAAAAAAAGGAAGTTACTTAATAATAATAATAAATTTGTACAAATTATATAGTGCAATTTTCGCAAAAAATTGCAACAATTGGCTTTTTGAAGCTAAGGGTGTTCACACACAAGAATTTTAATCACTCTTAATTTTAATCAACTCTGTAAACGTCAGATCAAAGAGCAAAAAATATGTTTTCTCTTCAGATATCTTTTATCTATGGTCAGATGCATTATGAGATTTTATGCGCAATCGCAAAGAAAATACTGTATTATTTTACTGCGCATGCCCACGTCTTAATCTAGTAGTACTAGATTCTTCCGCCAGGATTCTTATTTGCGCGTTTTTTATATTTAAAAAATTCTACTGCGAGTTTCTTTAATTTGAAAACGGGACATTTTGGCGTCCCGAAGCTGTTTTCGGGGAGACCGGGACACGCTGCCTGAAAACGGGACTGTCCCAGTGAAAACGGGACGTAGGTACTTCATAAATCATTAATTATCTATTAAATATATCATGGTATTTATGTGTATTGTTTAGGCTTACGTTATAAATGGAGCGAAGAATCGATGAAGATGGAGTCAATTTCCGCTAGTTCAAATATAATATTAATATCAATCATTCATTATACTCATATTAAGATGTAAAGATATTATTTACAATATTTGTTAATAATAAACCTTTTCATGACGCGTTGATTTTCCAATGGCGTCACATTGCGTTTTGACAACGTTCAAGGCGAAACATGTATTTAAAAAAAACGTATTTTCTAAAACATCAAACATATATTTTTACGTTAAGAAAACGTGTATGACCAGTGAAATAAGTCTGGAAAAGGTTGTGCGATTTATTTGCAGAGGCGAAGCCGGCGATAGAAATCCGGTGTTCTAATAAGATTAGAGAAAAATTTACGGCACATTTATACGCAAAAAGCACCCAATAAAAATATTATATGATTATAGATCCACAGATAAAACATAACAGCAATTTAACAATAGACAATAAATTAATTAAAGCTGTCGATGGATATGTCTATCTCACACACAAGATCAAATAAGGGAAGGAAAATCAGACAAACAAAAGGAAAAACTCTCCGAAATCGTGTCCGAAACGCAGACATAAGAAAAACTTGCGAAATAGAGGATATTGTTCGGTGGAATAGATCCAGAAGAAGATACTGGACGGACCATATAGCCAGAATGGATAGTGATAGACTCGCATACGAGTATACAACCGTTTACGAAATCCTCTCCGGACACCGTCCACCTGGAAGACCACCCAAGAGATGGAAGGAGAGCTGTTTCTCATCATCCGAGGAGACATGATTTCTGTGTCACAGATGATCAGATCTGTGGGGTTAACAAACGATGCAGAACTTTGAGACCACACGAGTGGAGGCAATGAAATCAGACTGCTGTACTGGTTGTCCGGCAGAGAATCGTGTGCAAAGAAAGCAAAACATATAAAAGCCGTACAGACTCTACACGTCAGTCATTATCACGACTTCTAACCGACACGAGTCTACGTTATCAAGTCTACGTCACGAGGGATCTCGGACTCTCTCCAGCCGATCTACGAAGCCACTCTGCTACGTCACGTGACTCGTCTTTGTTGAAGACCTCCTAAAAGATAGAAGGACATCTGGGAGTCTACCTCACAGGAGGAGCAACACTCTGGAGAACAGATCACATAGGTCTAGAACAAGGAGAACTTTTGACGAATTTAACATAGAGTAGCTGTTGTTCTTTATCATTGTTGTTTTATTGGCTGCTTTTATATATTTGCGTATATACATAATAGCGTAATATCTCTTTTTTGGCACCTTTTTTAACATCGCAGTAACAATTGAAACTCAATCATCCTCTACTATGCAGGATATTTTGAAAATATTGTGTATAAACAGGCCTATACTGACATTTACCATTGAGACCAGAGCGGATACCACAAGAACGAAGGCTAAAGTACGGGTGGCAGAGATGAGGACGCTGAGGATGATAGCAGGAAGGACTATTCGAGATAGGGCGAGGAACACGGCCATCCGCGAGATCTGCAAGGCGGAGGATGTCGTGAAATGGGGCAGACAACGCAGAAGATACTGGAATGCGCACGTGCAGAGGATGGATCCCACCAGAATCCCACACGCTGTGGCGCATCAGATTCCTGCCGGCTGCCGTCCCCCCGAAAGACCGCCGAAGAGATGGAGAGATAGTTGGGAGTCAACCTCCCAAGAGAGGCCAGCCTGATTTCAGGAACAGACCAAAGGTCTATAAGGAGAAGAAGAATAAGAAGAAGTGTATAAACACCTCGAGGAATTGGCAATCGGTCTTTAAAGTTTGGGATATCAGCATTATTTCTTTCTACGATCTAATGAAAGGTGAAACTTATGGGATGGAGACTATGACTCTCACCAAGAAAAATGTAGAGAGATTAAGAGTCACGCAGCGTTCCATGGAAAGACATATGCTCGGCGTCAGTCTCCGAGATAAAATCAGAAATGAGGAGATTAGACGCCGAACAAAAATAACGGACATCATGGAACGACTAGCGAGACTGAAGTGGCAATGGGCGGGTCATGTGACGAGACAAAGTGAGGATAGATGGACCCAGAAAATAATTAGGTGGAGACCATGGGAGAATAGGAGAAGCGTCGGCAGGCCGCAAAAAAAGGTGGGCCGACGACATTGCTGCCGTGGGGGGGAAATGTGGCTGCAGCTTGCAGAAAATAGAGACGAGTGGAAAGGAAGGAAAGAGGCCTATGTCTAGCAGTGGACCGATGTCGGCTGACGAAGAATTGGTGTGGTGTTATTCGGGTGGTGGTCTAGGGGATAGAACGCTTGGCTCCTGATCCAGGGGACATGGGTTCAAGCCTGGACTCGATCAGATTCCTAACTAACTAATTAACTAACCATCACGCCGTCTCCCCGAAGGGGTAGGCAGAATGAATGGATTGCCAGACTTTTCTTTCCTGACATATTTCTTTCGCTTCCTCAACATTCATACATCGTGTCATGCACGCGCGTCGATTTCTCTGACTCCTCATATGGCCGACATTCAATATTTGATTTATTTGATCATGCCACGTTTTCCTCAGTCTTCCTCTATTTCTGGTTCCATTTACATCATTAGCATATAATTTTTTAACCATTCATTCTTCATTCATTCTTTCCATATGTCCAAACCATCTTAATGATCCTTTCATTATTTTATTCATGACACCATCATTCGCACCGTATTCCACACATATCCACACATTCGTCTAAGAGATCTCATTTCTACTGCATTTATTCTACTTTCATCCTTCTTTTGCCAGTTCCATGCTTCGCTTCCATATAAAAGGGTCGGTAGAAGAACACCATTGTGCACTGCCATTCTAGCCAGGTTCCTTCTTCATAATAATGAGCTATTTTCTGCTCACATTGAAGATTGTAAAATTAGTTCTAATATCATTGATGTAAATCCTTGATGTTAGTCTTTAAAAAAAAAAGAAGAAGAAGAATATCGAAAGCTACCATAATGGTCTTTATAGTCGGGGATGATATCATCATTTCTTTCTGCGATCTTATTGAAGGCATCATAAAGTTACGCCACTTGTTTTAAAGATGGCGGATTTCATTTAGAGAAGAAGCACATGAGATGCTCAAACATCCCGAGCAGATTGGGCACCAGCTCTGCCTCGGTCCATCCCTAGAGGACGTGCAGATTCTCGCAGGAACGCGCCCGGCTGTTGTCACCCCTGCAGAAGCGGTGAAGCAGGGCCCGCGGCCCGGTCGGGGTCCGCGCCCCAGCGCCCTGCCCGGCCCCCGAGGACCGCAGGCGGACCTGCTTCAGCACCCCTACCAGAAGCTCGTCGACGTTGTGCTGGATGCCGCTGGATGTCTCGATGAATTTGCAGTCTCTGGATGTGGCCAAAGATTTTCCCTCTGGAACAGAAATTATACATTATTAATTAATTATTATTAAACATTATTAAAGAGCTGAAAGAGTTGGATGCAGGTGCCAAAATGAACTGAGTGTGAGCTGTCTCTTGTATGCGGATGACGCTGTCCTACTTGCAGACAGCGAGCATGAACTGCAAGTCCTGGTGAATAGTATGTATGAGGTATGCATGCGAAATGATCTGATGATGAATGTTAATAAGTCCAAGGTAATGATTTTTGAAAAAGAAGAAATCATGACAGTCTGCAATATTAGCGTGAATGGTGAAAATTTGGAGCAAGTAGATGAGTTCGTGTATTTAGGTAGTATGTTTACAGTGGAGAGGGATATTGAAAGAAGGGTTGGGGCAGGCAACAAAGTGAATGGTGCACTTAAAGTTGTCATCGCACTCAAAAGACATTACAAACAGCAAAATATTAAAGGCATCTATTGAGTACAGGTAAAATATTATAAAAATACAACATAGTACTAGGAACGCATTAGAGATGGTTCAACATTAGGAAGACAAGATAAATTCTGAAGTCAAGAGTATTTGTCCCCTGAACGTACCCTCACTAATATGAAAGACGTCGATCTCCGAGGAGACCGCGATCAGCAGACTAATTGCTCTTCCTACCGGTATCACCAGAGGCAGATTGGTTCTGGTGGCCGGTAAGTAAAACAATCTGTGCTGTCGCTGTCGGAGAAATCTATCAGGGACAAAAAGACCAACACCCTCTTGCACGGCCGAGTTCTCGAAGTATCCCCTGATTAATTTAAAGAAATGGGTAATGAGATGCCCATCTCTTCGAAGCTGTAAATAATTGGTTCCGAGTATTCTTAAAAGAAATGCCGAGCTGCATTTAATGAAATGAGAACATTATTTTGCAACGATAATCTTAACTTGAAACTCAGACAAGGAATGATTAAATGTTATATATTTATGGTCTGTTCTACTATATGTCTACGAAACTTGGACTTTGAAAGTGAATGTAATGAACCGGTTGGAAGCGTTTGAGATGTGGATATACCGCAGAATGCTCCGTATACCGTGGACCGATAGGGTCAGTAATGCAGACGTACTACAGAGAGCCAGAGCCAATAGAGAGCTGTTGTCGAGTGTGAAAATTAGAAAGGTCTCATATTTGGGTCATGTGTTAAGGGGAGAAAAATACTACCTCCTTCGGCTGATAATCATGGGGAGTTGGGAGAAGTCAGTTGTACTGGTTGTGATATATAAGGGATTGGACAGGAATGAAGACAGTTGAGAATCTATTCCAAGTAGCGCAGGACAAGAATGCTTTCAATGTGATTGCCAATATTGGGGGATCACAGGAAGAAGAAGTACATTCCATATACATGTTAAATATGAAGTCGATTTTAAAATTAAAGTCATTGTGATAAACCGAGTGTCAGAAATGAAGAGGCTCAGAAATATATCTGGCAAGACACTGCAAGAGAGGATAAGGAATACACGGATAATGGAGATATGCGTGGTCAAGGATGTCGTTATGTGGGGAAGTCAAAGGAGAAGATGCTGGTATGCACATGTGAGGAGAATGGATCCACCCAGACTCCCCTCCATTGCGTTGCACGGCCAGCCCCAAGGTAGAAGACCCCCGGGCAGACCATCAAAGAGATGGATCGACAGCTGGGAGTCGACTTCGCAGGAGGCCAATTCCTCTTAAGAAACAGGCCTGTACGGGACAGATTGCTCCCCCCGTACTATTAATATTTATTTTGGGTCCTGGCGCTCTGTAGCTGCCGGACGTTTTTTTCAAATAGCTCCCCATTTAAATAAAATTTTGAGGGTCTGAGTACTCCATTTGCGTCTATTTAACATCTATTATCACCTTTTTAATGAATCAAACAAATCTGTGAATCCAAAATTAATTATTTACGTATAGTTTCAGTGAAGAGAACAAATTAAGTTGAAATACGTGAAAGTTTTTAATACAAAGTGCACCGTGTAAACGTCTCTAAACGGCTATTTCCGAGTCGAGACCTCAAAGATGGTTGCCACATGTGTGTCCGAGTGTCCAGTGAATTGTGTGAAGTGCAACAGGATGATTTATGAGGGAACGCCCAAATTCTTGGAAATAATTTGTGAACTTTTACTATGTGCCAAAACATTAAGAGTTACAGCCTGATAAAACGGAGCATCTTCTACAGCGTCCTTGAGATGAGCAATTCATAAAAATGGCGCTTTATAAATTATCCAATTTATTATTATTATTATTATTAGGCCCGTGACTGCTACTCGTCTCCGATGTGGTGCAGATGATGAAAGCGGAGAATATGGCGTGATGATAATTGTGTGTAATAAAACCAAGTTTTATTATATTGCGGCAATCGGTGCAGGAGTTGAAGCAAAGAGAATTGTGGCAGTAGCTCAAATCCCTTACAAGGACTGGTTTTCACGTAGGTAGGAGCGCAAAGCCTCCAGACGAGCAGCGTGTGAACGCGTGTGTGAAAGTGAAGAAAGTGAGGGCCGAGTCCAAACAAGACCGGCTTATATAGCCTCCGCGACAACTAGCGATAGCGGTTACCAACGGTTTTTCCGTTTCTGAGAATTTCAGTATACTCTTCGCAGCTGCTGATACCACGGCGTTTATGATTGGCTGTTAACAATGGCGCGACCAACGGCCAATGTTTTCCGAGAATTCTTCGATTTATTTACTGCACACAACTTCGTTACTATGCGCTTTCACTCTTTATCGACCGCCTTATTTATTTTGAACAAATGACAGAAACAAAATTAAAACTTAAATTAAAATAAAATTACTAACATTAATTAAATAAAATTAACATAGTTGTGAATTATGAAAAAAAATAATAAAAAATTAATAAAATAATAATTTATATGCATACTTCCGATACAAGGCCACTAGGCCTACACTAAGAATAAGAAGAAGATGTGATGAACCGGCTGGAGTTGTTTGAGATGTGGACATACTGCAGAATCGTTAGTTGGTTAGTTAGTTAATTAACTTACCATTTGTGGTGATAACTCTGGCGCGGGCAAGATCTGCCTTATTTCCCACGACGATTACGCACTTTTCTTTGGTGTAGTTTTGCCGCCATAGGTAGTTGAGCAAGTCCGAAGCATGCGCAAAAGACGAACGCGACGTCACGCTGTAGACTACCACGCATGCGTGGGGTTCGTACGTAGATAAAGAGTTCTCCACCTGCAAAGACAATACAATAGTTTTACTCCAGTGCGCATGTGCATAATAAAATACGCAAAAGTTAGGTTATGTTAGTTTTTTAAATGTATTTTAGAACTTTGAGTAAATATAACAGACTACAATAAGCATAACCAGAGAAATGAAGACTCTGCAATCGGCTCCGGGAACGACACTCCGAGACAGAGTGAGAAATTCTGAAATAATAAAGATCTGCAATGTGGAAGATGTCGTGCGATGGAGAAGACTGAGAAGACGCTGCTGGAGAGATCATGTGGAAAGAGCATGTTCTAAAAGAGTGATAAATATAGCCGGAAATAAAGTACCAAAAGGAAATTGACCTGCAGGAAGACCAGCTAAAAGATGGCGAGACAGTTGGACATCTGCATCCCAGGAACAGGCTCCGAGAAATAACAGGACACAGTCCCAAATAAAGCAGATGATGAAGAAGAAGAAGATTAAGCACGTAAAAAATATAACATGACAATTTCCATCGAAAAGACGAAATTTACGACATTTTCCAAAACACCTAAAACATGTAACCTGGTTGTAAAGAATCGACCCGTAGAACAGGTCAGAACCTTCAGGTATCTAGGCATAAACCTATAAATAATATAAGCCCAAGTCAACAAAGCAGCTGCAATCTCTAGTGCTCTAAAGTCCACAATATGGAAAAACAAAGACATGGCCATTAACAGTAAGATGAGAATCTATAAAGCATGCGTAAGACCAATAATAACATATGGCGTCAAAGCAAGGGCAGACACAGTCAGGAACAAACAATTTCCGAGCAGACTGAGAACGATAGCAGGCAAGACACTGAGAGATCGCATGAGGAATACCAGAATTAGAGAGATATGTGAGGTTGAGGATATTATATGATGAGTCGACAGCAAAGAAGGGACTGGTACGGTCATGTCCAAAGAATGGACGTCATAAGACTCCCCTGTCTGTTCTTCTTTCTCTTTGCCATTTCCCATCATCTGGGGTCGGCCCTCCTCGTACGAAAACGCCAAACTTTCCTATTTTCACTCATTTCCACTGTCAGGTTCTCGCGTTGGAGCTCCTTTTCCATGTTGGCCCACCATGTTGCCATTGGGCGACCTCTTCTTCTTGGTTTTGTGGGAATGCTGAGGGCTTTTTGGACAATGTGCTCGCTGTCTCTTCGCATCACATGACCGTACCACCGGAGTCGAGATTCTCTTAATTTTTCCGTTATTGGGGCAACCTTAAAGCTACCCCTCACGTATTCGTTCTTAACGTGGTCCAGCCTTGTGACGCCTCCAGCCCACCTCAACATTTTCATCTCGGCAGCGTGGACTCGACTTTCGTGGACTTTTTTGTTGGTCCAGCACTCTGCTCCATATAGCATGGCGGGCCTCACTGCAGTCTTGTAGACTCTGCCCTTAGTTCTGATTGGAATTTTTGGATCACACAGGATACCTGATAGAGACCTCCACTTGAGCCAGGCGGTGTTTGTCCTGTGTTTGACATCAGTGTCTACGTTGGCGTCCACAGTAAGGACCGACCCGAGATACTTGAATTGGGACACCTTGTTAACTGGAGTATTGCCAAGACTCCCCTGTCTGTTGACATTTAATAATGCCTTAGACAGGGGAAACAGACGTTTTTATTCAAATTAATTAAATAATGAAGACAACAGGCACATGTTGAACACCATAGCGGAGAGGCGCGCAAGATGGATTGGTCATGTGTTGCGACACGAATGTTTCCTGCATGATGTGTTGGAGGGAATCATCGAGGGATCGATTGGCAGACGATGACCTCGCCAGGAGTACCTAGACCAGATTTGTCCAGATATGAGCTGCACCTCTTATACGGAGTTGAAGAGAGTTGCCGAGGACCGAGCGGAGTGATGAGGAGATGCGTCGCCTTGCTGCAGACCAATCTTTAGATTGAGATCGGAAAAGAAGACTTTAAGATAATCAAATTTAGATTTTGCTGCAAACCAATCCACAGAATTGAAGTTTAAAAAGATGTACTTTCATGTTCACAAAACAAGTGTTTAACTTTTCAATACGGAATTCGAATTTCGAAATAGCGTTCTAAAAAAATCTAATTTTATCCCATTAACCCCCTCCCGATACCTACCCTCAGAAAGGAAGTAGTTTACTGCGCGAATTTTCCCCACCGGAAGCCGACAGCCGGAAGTCATTCCGAACATCAGTAAAGACACGAAATGGCTGCTCTTATTTAAACTCTCCTAAGAGGTTACCGAGGCGATGTGAACTCCGATTAGTGTGTCAACCTTTTGTGTCAACCAACTGTCTCTCTATCTCTAAGGCGGTCTTCCATATGCGCGGCGTCCGGAGGGGATTTCGTAAGTGGCTGTATATGCATGTCTGTCATTATTAATTTTGGCTACATAGTTAGAAAGTTTCAATCCTGGGATTGGTTTGCCGCGATTTCTTCTATTCTTCTCTTCCATTCTTCTCTGTATTGTACGGCTCTTTTGAAATCTGCATATGATGAGCAGCGCACGTCCCCCAAAAGGTTCTCCAGGTACTCTCGACGTGGGCATCCCCTAGAGTTTGTCCCCTCGGTCATACCCTCCATTATGGCATGCAAGAGACCTTCTTGACGTATTACATGGCCGATCCATTTTGGACGCCTTTCAGACAAGGTCCTGAGCAGGTGCCTTCCTCCTTCGATTCCATGAAGAACTTCCTCATTCGTGATGTGGTCTCTCCAGGAAATTCCTAATTGTCTTCTATAGGACCACATCTCAAAAGCCTCTAGGTTGCATAGTCCCTTCATTATATTCTTCTGGATCTACTCCACCGAACGATATCCTCTATTTCGCAAGTTTTTCTTATGTCTGCGTTGTGGACACGATCTCGGAGAGTTTTTCCAGTAATTGATCTTAGGACCTTCATCTCACAAGTTCTTAGCAGGTCCTTGATTCGTACAGTTTCGGTCCGCGTCTCTACAGCACACGTCATGATAGTTCACAATTCTGACGATGTAGCCAGCAGACTCAACAAGGCAAGGGGAGCTTTCGCAATGCTTCGCCCTTTATGGCGTTCCAGTATCATTTCGAGAAAGCTCAAGCTCCAAATATTCAGCAGTAGCGTTAAAAGCGTACTGCTGTACAGATGTGAAACTTAAAAATCTACCGCGGACGTTATTGGAAAACTTCAGGTGTTAATAAATAGACGCCTTCGCTCAATATTCAAGATCTATTGGCCCCAAACAGTGTCAATGCCGTTCTCTGGAGCATGGCAGGCGAAAAGCCAACTACTAACTAATGGAATGTCGGAATTTCCAAGGTGTTAGTTTTTAAAAGGGAAGAGCAAATGACAATTTTTGATATAAGTGTAAACGAAGAGAACTTGGAACAGGTGAGGGAATTTGTGTATTTAGGTAGCATGTTCACAGCGGATGGCCGAACGGAAAGTGATGTTGAAAGAAGGGTTGGTGCGGGTAACAAAGTGAATGGAGCTTTAAAAATAGTTATTGGAAATAAGAATATATCAATGAAAGCGAAAATAGCCGTTCACAATGGAGTTCTGGTTCCAACCCTTACGTATGGAAGCGAATCATGGAACTGGCAGAAGAAGGATGAAAGCAGAATAAATGCGGTAGATATGAGGTTCCTAAGACGTATGTGTGGTAGAACGATATACGACAGAATCTCAAATGCTGATATAAGAAAGGAATGTATAGCGAATGAAGGTATTATGACCAAAATAATGAAAGGATCGCTGGATTGGTTCGGACATATGGAACGCATGGATGGAGAAAGAATGGTTAAGAGAAACCGAGGAAAACATGGCATGACCAAATTAATCAAATTTTAAGGGTTGGTCATGTTAGAAGTCGGAGGAATCGACGTACGTGTATGATTCGTTGTATGAAGAAGCAACTGGATAGACTGCAATCCATTATGAATGCTGCAGCAAGATTAATTTTTGATGCATCAAATTCACCCATATAAATTCAATGCTTTATCGACTTCACTGGCTAAGGTTACCTGAGCGAATCGACTATAAACTGTGTCTACTTGTTCACAAGGCCTTACATGGACGAGCGCCCCACTACCTCACAGAACTTTGCAAGCTGACAGATTTGAACCTTCGGCAGTCAACTCTACGATCCCCACAAACAGAGGAAGAAGCAACACACAAACTTCTCGTCCCGCGGCGCCAAGGAGCTTCAAACTTCGCAGATCGCGCTTTTGGCATCGCGGGACCGACGGCGTGGAACAGGCTGCCCTACAATATCCGCAATCAAGACGACGAAGGAGTGTTCAGAAGCTCTCTTAAAACTTTTCTTTTTAAGAGAAGCTTTCCGGACGTTGAGCGCCCTTGAAGTGAATCTCTCACAAAAATGGCGCTATATAAACCATCATCATCATCATCATCATCATGAATTTGGAGGAAGCTAGAGAGGTTTGCCAGGAAAGAGCAGTGTGGCAATCCATTCTCTCTGCCTACCGCTGTGGGGAAACGGCGCGATGGTTTGTTGTTGTTGTTGTCTGTTTTTTTACACACATATAGAAAGGGGATGATTTGAAATGTTTTCATTCTTACGAAACACACTTTTTTTAAATAGAAGCCACAAAAAATCTTTTGTATGTCTGTCGGAATTGAAACAGATAGCAATCTATCTTATTTCGGGAAAAACACACATTAAAAATAACTTTAACATTAAATGGATCTTTGCCAATAAATAATTGGACGAAGAGAGAAATAAAAAAAAGACTTGTCGATAACCTATCAATCAGTGTAACCGTTGGCAACATTTAGAAGCCTCTCCTATTCCTGAAGAATTCTTGTTTGAGTTTCGCTGGGAAATAATAAAATGGGCTCCATAGAAAATAAAAATACCCCACGAATGTGGAGAGGCCTACCGTGATTTATTTCATAGAGAGTTTTGGAGTTGTGTTACCTCGATTCAGGGTTGTGCCAATGCCGTTTTGAAATCACTGTTTACCGGGCCGCAATGTTAAATGAATTAATGAATTAAGACAGCTCTCAAATGTTAAAAAAATATAAAAAATCTTACGATTTTTCGAAACAATTAATAAACAAACAGTAATTCTTCCTTCTCTGGTTTCAATCCTGGGATTGGTTTGCAGCAATTTCCTTTATTCTTCTCTTCCATTCTTCCCTGTCTTGTGCGGCTCTTTTGAAATTTGCATATGATGAGCAGCGCACGTCCACCAACAGGTCCTCCAGGTACTCTCGGCGTGGGCGTCCCCTAGAGTTTGTCCCCTCGGTCATACCCTCCATTATGGCATGCAAGTGACCTTCTTGCCGTATTACATGGCCGATCCATCTTGCACGCCTTTCGGACAAGGTCCTGAGCAGGTGCCTTCCTCCTTCGATTCCTTGAAGAACTTCCTCATTCGTGATGAGGTCTCTCCAGGAAATTCCTAATAGTCTTCTATAGGACCACATCTCAAAAGCCTCTAGTCTCCGCTTATCCCTTTCGGATAGGCACCATGTCTCGTAGCCGTACATCAAGACACTCCATACATAGGTCTTGATGAGGAGTATTCTCAGATTTAGGTCTATATTATTTGACTCTATTATTTTCGAAATAGTAATTAAACCAAACAAAATAATAATTAACTTTAAATTAATCAAGAGATATTTCGAGAACTCGGCCGTGCTAGAGGATGTTGGTCTTTTTGTCCCTGATAGATTTCTCCGACAGCGACAGCACAGATTCTTTTACCTACCGGCCACCAGAACTAATCTGCCTCTGGTGACACCGGTGGGAAGAGAAATTAATCTGCTGAACTTCTGAATGTCTTTCATATTAGTGAAGGTACGTTCAGAAGACAAATATTCTTGACTTAGAAAGTATCTTGTTTTCCTAATGTCGAACCATCTCTAATGCGTTCCTGGTACTATGTTGTATTTTTATAATATTTGACCTGTACTCAATAGACGCCTTAAACATTTCCCTGTTCGTAATGTCTTTTGAGTAAATAAACTGATTTGATTTGATTTGACAAAACGAGGTTTTTTAACTCAATCCACTTTTGTCTTTATTTCGACAGCGACCGGTTTCGCCAGGCTCGATGGCATCGACAGACTAGTGACACTATTATGAACTGATCATTTATATACATACAGATCTAGGGTGATAACATGATTCTATTCAAAAATAATCTTCAAATATTTACGTAAAATTTACTGAATTTAAATATTGGTATTACAGGTATTCAAGAATATTCGTTTTCACATAGCCATTATCTGATCGTGCCACGTTTTTCTCGGCCTTCCAATTCTATTTCTGGTTTCATTTACATCGTAAACATATTTTTTTTTACCATTCTTTCCTCAGTCATTCTTTCCATGTGTCCAAACCATCTCAATGATCCTTTCATTATTTTGTTCATAACACCATCATTCGCACCGCATTCACTTCTTATATTTTCATTCGACACTCTATCATACACAGAGTATCCCCGCATTTGTCTAAGAGATCTCGTTTCTACTGCATTTATTCTACTTTCATCCTTCTTTTGCGAGTTCCATGCTTCGCTTCCATATATAAGGGTCGGTAGAAAACACCATCTTATAAACAAACATTTTTATCAATGTTATTTGATGCATATTATTGGTACTTTACAAATGGATAAATTCTAAATCGAATTCTTTGTATATATTAAGTAGAACTTCAGTGTAGAGGGGTTATGCAGCCAAATTGATATTCCAACACCTCGGAAACACTAATGTTTTATATTAAAATGTTAGATGAAAGCAGAATAAATGCGGTAGAGATGAGGTCCCTAAGACGTATGTGCGGTAGAACGATATACGACAGAATCTCAAATGCTGATATAAGAAAGGAATGTAGAGCGGAAGAAGGTATTAATTACAAAATTATGAAAGGATCGCTGCGTTGGTTCGGAGACATGGAACGCATGGATGGAGAAAGAATGATTAAGAAAGTATACGTTAATGGTGTAAATGGGGTACGGAGTCGAGGCAGACCGAGGAAAACATGGCATGACCAAATTTATCAAATTTTAAAGTCGGAGGAATCGACTTGCGTGTATGACTCGTTGTATGAATGTGGAGGAATCTAGAGAGGTTTGCCAGGATAGAGTAGTCTGGCGGTCCATTGTCTCTGCCTACCCCTGCGGGGAAACGGCGTGATGGTTTGTTTGTTTCATACTGCTAGACATCGCCTGGAGATTCAATCTCTATTGAGATACAATTAATCCTTAAAAATGATTGATCGGCAATGCGTAAAATCCAGTATTTGTCTACAAGTATTTGTATACATTCAAAAAACAAAATGTTTGTAACAAGTATAAATGGAGAAATAATAATATTCTAATCGTGTTTACCATTAATTTCACATTTATAATCTAAATAAAATGAGATCACGGCACGAGAAACATAGTAACTTCACAGATTCCAATACTGATATAGCGGTACGTACGGCCTTATAAATTTTCTTGTTGGAAAAATTGTCTATGGTACTTACGCGTGGTAAATAGTTTTAAGACGGCATTAGTTGTGCTTAGACAAAATCTATACTTGTTTCTACTTTCGATTAGATGATTTCGTTCTTGTGCAATACTTATTATATTATTTTGGATTTATTCTGGTACGTATTTAATATTGCATTATTGAAGGTAAAGGCATTAACATTGTGGAAATTCATTATTAATTTAAAAAGAGAATTTTTAACAGTTGTTTTATTAACATTTTATTTCATATCAGACAACAATATTTTCACACATGCTTTGGATGTGACCTCTTCCTATTTATTATAAATATAATATATAACTAAACTTAAATTGCAGAGAGCCATAAAGTATAGAAGCGAAGCTTGGAGCGGGCAAAAGAAGGATGGAAGGAGAATAAATGTAGTAGAAATGAGATCTCATAGATGAATCATAAAATAATGTGTGGGAAAACTTTGTAAGATAGAGTGTTTTCTATCCAAACTAAAAAGAAACCATCACGCCGTTTCCCGAAAGGATTCCTCCACATCCAAACAGCGTGTCAAACATACACGTCGATTCTTGCGATTTATAACATGACCGATCTTAAAAATTTGATTAATTTTATCATATCAAGGATGAAAGAAGAAAAAATGCAGTAGAAATGAGATCTCTTAGAATAATGTGTGTATATTCTTTGTATGATAGTGTCGAATTAAAATATAAGAAGTGAATGCGGTACGAATGAAGGCATTATAAACAAAATAATCAAAGGATCATAAAGATGGTTTGAACAGATGGAAAAAATAACGATGTAAATGGAACTAGAAATAGAGGAAGACAGAGGAAAACGTAGCACGATCAAACAAATTAAATTTTGAATGTCGCCCACGTGACGAGTCATTGAAATCGACGCTCGTGCATGACACGATGTATGAATGTCGAAGAAGCGAGAGAAATATGTCTCGAAAGAAATTTGTGTCAGTCCATTGTTTCTGCCAATCCCTACGGGAAGATGGCGTGATGGTTAGTTAGTTAGTCCTAGCAAATACTCCTTACATATATATTTTTCTTATTTTTAGTTCACCAAAATAAGGATGTCGTCGAAATGGTAGCGAAATGGTCAGTTGCGGAACATGTTGCCAGACTGGTAGACCAAAGATGAACCAAGAGAATCGTGAAATATAGACATCGTGAAGATGAAAGAAGTAGGAGACCCCCACACGATGATCTATTGATGTAAGGAGAATTACTGGTAGCTGGATACAGACGTCACAAGATGGGAATATGCGGAGAAGTATGAAGGAGGTCTAACATTATAGTGGACGACATCAGCTGTTGAAGTAAGTATGATATTTTTATAAACTATTAAATTAAAAAAACGTTGTTTTATGTATCACAATTGTATTTTATTTTATGCGACCAATTTTTATATTTTTTATACACAAGTGATTTTAAATCGTGACTTAAATAAATAAAGTGCGATAAATCAAATTTAGACTATTTTAACAAGTAAAATGGTAAAAAGCGAATTATGAAAACGATTGTGCCTTTGTGTGTATTGTCAGTTGTTCTCATTGATATTTTAAGTAACATTTAGTTACTTAATTCAATGTTTTGATGATTTATGCAATAAGACGATTTTCTACCTTCTTCTAGTGTAATTTTGATTTAACCCAACCAATGACAGGTCATAAGTCCTGTAAACACCTTGATCATCCATGTTCAGTTTCCAGTTTAGGTCTTCGTCTCTATTGAGATACAATTAAAATTTGAATTAACCACCCATTGGTGTAAATCCAGGATTTGTATACAGGTATAAGTATACATTCACAAATATTTGGTCTTCAAATATTCTGGTCAAAATTCTTTGGCATATCAAATGGAATAATACTCCTAGCGGCTTCTAACAATATGTTAGGTGACAGCCTTCGCATTGTGCTAATAAGGTAGTTTGCTAAATGCCGAAAATCATTCTCCATAGATGGCGTTAGTGGGTCGGTTGTATAGGTTAATTCTTGAAAAAATTCACAAGTGCAACCAAATCTACATAGATGGCTGACTGAAACTGATACGTGAAGATAAATATGGATTTTGAAGTATATATACATCTTCCAAAAATTTGTCATGCATGTTCACAATAACAAAGGTGGAATGGGGAATGTTGTAATTACATAAAGCGTGCGCTTAACCCAACCAATGACAGGTCATAAGTCCTGTAAACACCTTGATCATCCATGTTCAGTTTCCAGTTTACGTCTTCGTCTCTATTGAGATACAATTAAAATTTAATGTTGATTTCTTCGTAATCTTAAAACTGATGTTAAGTTTAAATACCTCGTTTGAAAGCTAAAAATATGTGGATGTTTTTCAAATAATCTGCACGAAAAATTTATAGGTGATTATTTTTTGTAATCGCCTTTCTTTTACAATTTGTAAATAAAAATAATTAAAATGTTAGATATTTCCGTCTGGTATTTTTTAATGTGGACAGACAGATCTAGTTTTTGTATTGATAATAAATGGCTGTGGTGTTCACAAATTAATAAAAAAAATAAAAGTTTGATTATAACTAACACTTATTTAAAAAAAAAAATTAAAACACTTGACCTCGATAAATTTCAAAACAACTTAAATTCGTTTTATCTCAAAAATGGTTCACTTTTGCATAATGCCTCACATGACATAATTCATCGGAAATAACCTCCCCTACAACCTTCTAGAAGGAATGTATTCAATAACCAATAACCCTGTATAATATTATATTTTTAAGATAATCTAATGATTTTACAGAAATCGCTTGATGGAATTTCATAACTAACTAATTGACTAACCGGAAATAATGGAATGCCACACTTTATTTTATGACATACTTATCTCGATTTCTCAACATTCATACATCGTGTCATACTCGTACCTACGTCTTTTTTTCTAACAACTAACTAAGCCTATTTTTGATTTGCATTTCTCTATTTCTAGTTCCATTTACATTCTTCTCTTTCTTCATTCATTCTTTCTTTCAGAAAAAAATAATGTACAGTGTACATTAATGATGTGAATGGAGTACAGAGTCAATAAAAGATCGAGGAAAACATATCATGACCAAATTAATCAATTTTTTAAAATCAGCAGATTCGACGTGAGTGAATGACTCGCTGTATGAATGTGGAGGAATCAATGAGGTGTGTCAGGATAGAGTAGTCTGCCAGTCTTTTCTCTCTGCCTACCCTTGCTGGGAAACAGAGTGATGATTTGTTGCTGTTGTCCGCTTGTGGGTTTATTTTTCTCGACACGTTTTATACTAAAAAACAATGTTTTAATTTATAAAAATGGATTTAATGTTTCCTCTTAAAAAACGGGCCTCAAGGCCCACATTAAGAAGAGGAAGAAGAAAAATGAATTGACAAGTTTCTATCAAATGAATATATTCATAGTGGTGTTCTTGATTTAAAAAATCTATAGTATGGAAATAACATATATGAAGCTGTTCTGAAATATTCCGGAATTTTCTATGACTTGCCATTTAAATTTCGAATTATGATTTCGTTTCGTTCTCACCCTAGCCCTGAGAGTGAGTTAGTACCATTCCACAAGTATTTATCTACATTACCCGCCCTACCCGCAGGTACCTACGCCCGCCCGAAGCCCCCACCGCGGGAGCATTTACGAACATTTCCGTACATACGTGAACATTACAGTCGTGCTCCGAATTCAAATGTGACAGATAGGCGCTTTTCAATCGAACTGGTTAAAAACAACGCGGGAAAGGGATTTTCACTTGTCAAAACATCGATTTGTTTAAAATTATCTTTATAAGACTCTCATAATTTGCGTGGAGACAGATATAATCTTGCAACTTATTATAATGGGAAATATTGAAGGATGACGTGGTCCTGTTTTCATCTCGTCTACATCTGTAATATGAAAAAATCCAATGCAGAATCAAGAGTTCGAAGAGTCTAATTAGATATCAGAACTTTTATACATTAAGAAGTTGAAACTGCAGCCGAATGGCATTTTTATTCGTATTTATATATTATTTATAAGTCAGCTGAAATCTCTAGTGCTTCCACAATAACAATCAAATCCACAATAACAATCTCTTCTCATTCTTCCTAGCCTTCCCTCAACTGCGTAGGCCTCTTCCATCTGTTTCCATTTTTCTCTATCCTGTGCCGCTTCAATCTATTTTTTCGACCACAACAATATCGTCGGCCCATCTCTTCTGTGGCCGACCGACACCCCTTTTGTTTCCCCATGGCCTCCACTTTAAGACTTTGGGAGTCCATCTTGAACTTGGCTGTCTGGCTACGTGTCCGGCCCATGGCCATTTCAATTTTGCGATCCGATCCATGATATCGGCGACTTTTGTTCGGCGTCTGATTTCTGTATTTACATAAAGCGTGCGCTTAACCCAAGCAATGACAGGTCATAAGTCCTGTACACACCTCGACCATCATATTCTGTTTCCAATTTGCATCTTCGTCTCTATTGAGATACAATTAATCCTTAAAATGATAACCCGCAATGGGTAAAATCTCGTATTCGTCTACAAGTATTTGTATACATTCAAAATGTTAAATTTATTTGATTATTTATAATATTTATAAGTTATATTTCTATTATTAATATGCAAAATTTCAACGCCATTATCTTTATTAAATGAATGATCTTTTTCAATGAGGTGGTTAGCAAATTTAGAAAAATTATTATTAGAGAGACATCTTATGCAAATAGAAATATATCCACAGAAGCCTAAAATGGCAGTACACCATGGAGTTCTAGTGCCAACCCTCATGTATGGAAGTGAAGCTTGGAGCTGGCAAAATACGGATGAAAGCAGGATAAACGCCGTAGAAATGAGATCATTAAGAAGAATGTGCGGGAAAACGTTGTATGATAGAATACCGAACGATGAAATAAGAGAGAAATGTAAGGCAGATGACTGCATCATGGATAAAATTAAAAAAGGATCCTTGAAATGGTTTGGACGTATGGAACGAATGGATGAGAGTTGAATGGTTAAAAAGTTGTACACAAGCAGCGTTAGTGGGAAAAGAAGCCGAGGACGACCGAGGAAAACATGGCATGACCAAATTAATCAATTACTAAAAGGCGGTCACATTCGAAGTCGGAATAATCGACGTGCGTGCATGGTACGCTGTATGAATGTAGAGGAAGCCCGAGAGGTATGAAATGTCAGAGCATTGTGGCGATCCATCCTCTCTGCCTACCCCTCTGGGGAAATGGCGTGATGGTTAGTTAGTTAGTTTAGTTTGAGACATCTTATGTGCTCTTTTATTTTTAATTTAAAATTACGCCTTGTTTTACCTATATAAAAAAAATTAGTAATCATTACATTTCAGTTTATAAATCCCGAATTGAGAAAATATAACTTCCTTGTCTGTATTAACCGTCGCGTTGCCATGTGGTCAATTGAGTTTCCACTGCCAATTTAAAGTTGATTTTCTTAAAACCTATGGACCCTAATATTATAAAAAAAAAATTGTAATCCTCCATTGAAGTGTTCTCAATATTTCGTAATAAAAAAAAAAGCAAAAATTACTTCCTTCATCCCAAAAAAAAATATTTTCTAAGACTGCCCTCACCTTCATTCGTGTTAAGGTAGAATTTGTTTTGCTAATATTTACAACTTTATCAAAAGTGACAAATACTTACTCGCTGTTTTAAACGTATTATAAATTATATCTTTGACCTTTTCAATAGGTACGTAATAATACCGACTGGATGAAAACGCAGCACGTAACTTAATAATATCAGAACTGTAAAAATATTAACACTTTACCAAAAGGGACAAATATTAATACGTACTCGTTGTCTTGAACGTACTATACATTTTGCCTAGGTGCCTTTATCCTCGCCCCGCCGGCCGCGGCGCGCAGACAAGTTTATACCTGATGTTTAGTCGCTCGTATGCTGTGACGCATTACATATCAGAAATCGCATGGTTCCAGAAAAAATTAATAATGATATGTTTTTCAAATAATCCATGTATGTTATAGATATCGATCTATTCCTAATGAAATTCCCTACAAGATGACATAAATTAAATTTTGATTCATCTAGTCGTATGCTTGATATTTAGATAAAGTTAGCGGTAAACTGAACTTACCACATGGGAGCAAGCGTTTTGTTTTGAACACGGTACGTTAAGGGTTAACATATGTATAAGAATCTTTTAATTAATTTGTTTATTCGAATTTTGAATTCTATCTGTAGTATTAATGCCAGTATATTCTAGTATGCTAGTTCAAAATGTTATGTCTCGCTGTTTACATTTTGATCCGATAGATGGCGTTAGATTGCATGACCTAATTTTCCACTCGGCGCGTTCTCAAGCGCCACAGAGACTGTCAATATTGTATTTAAAATTTATTATAACGTTTTTAAAACCAAGGCTTGATGCATGGAATTGGCAGAAGAAGGATGAGAGCAGAATAAACGCAGTAAAGATGAGATACCTCAGACGTTTGTCTGGTAGAACGATGTACGAAAGAATTTCAAATGCTAAAATGCTAGAGCAAAATAAAGTGTTATGAATAAAGTTATTGGCAACAAAGTGAATGGTGTACTTAAAAAGTCTATTCAAAATAGCTTAAATCAAATCAAATCAGTTTATTTCATCAACAGACATTACAAAATTTATTTTTAAGGCATCTATTGAGAACAGTTAAAATAATATATTAAATATAGTAGGTAACTAACTAACTAACTAACCATCACGCCGTCTCCCCGAAGGGGTAGGCAGAAAGAATGGACTGCCACACTTTTCTTTCCTGACATATTTCTCTCGCTTCCTCAACATTCATACATCGTGTCATGCACGCGCGTCGATTTCTCTGACTCCTCACATGGCCGACATTCAATATTTGATTTATTTGATCGTGCCACGTTTTCCTCGGTCTTCCTCTATTTCTTGTTCCATTTACATCATTAACATATAATTTTTTTTAACCATTCTTTCTTCATTCATTCTTTCAATATGTCCAAACCATCTTAATGATCCTTTCATTATTTTGTTCATGACACCATCATTCGCACCGCATTCACTTCTTATATTTTCAATCGGCACTCTATCATACACAAAGTATGCACACATTATTCTAAGAGATCTCATTTCAACTGCATTTATTCTACTTTCATCCTTATTTTGCCAGTTCCATGCTTCGCTTCCATACATAAGGGTCGGTAGAAGAACACCATTGTGCACTGCCATTCTAGCTTTTTTTGATAGGTTTATAGTAGGTATACTACCAGAAACGCATAAGAGATGGTTCAACATTAGGAAGACAGGATACTCTCCAGAATTAAGAGCCTTCTGAACGTACTTTCACTAACATGAAAGACGTCGATCTCCGAGGAGACCGCGTTCAGCAGACTAATTGCTCTTCCCACCGGTGTCACCAGAGGCAGATTGGTTCTGGCGGCCGGTAGGTAAAACAATCTGTGCTGTCGCTGCACAATGGTGTTCTTGTACCGACTCTTATATAAGGAATCGTAGCATCAAACTGGCAGAATAAGAATATTGAGAATGTAATCTAGCTATCTTGAAGAATGCCTCGCAAAGTTGCTAGTGCTTCCTGCAGTTCCTCCTCACTTTCAGCAATCATAGCAATATCGTCAGCAAACCTTATCATGTCTATATTTTGCATTTATACTTGATGGTTGATGATGATTGACGGCTTGTTATATTTATTTTAATTTAAAATAATACTTTATCGACAGTCTCAAAGGCGGTTTACGCATTTCTTTTCAGCGCAATCGTCAGATCAGTCTTTGATAATGGAGTTTCGTCACGTAAAACAGAGTTTAAAATTTAACGCCGTAATTCGGCTCCATTTTTCTAGCTGATAGCCTAAGGAATACGAGTTCAGTACACAGTCTCCCAAACTTATTTGAAATCTATCCCCTTTCTGAAAAATATTCCTCACAATGAAAATTCCTTATTCTTCTTCTTCTTCTCCTTATACGAGGTCTGTTCAAAAAGTATCGCGAATTTTGAATTTCCGCTGGCTACGTATATTTGATTTTTGGTGCATCATGAGTTCTTGCCACAGGGTAGTACGGTCAATAAGGAATATTACCTGCAAGTTATGCGCAATTTGCGCGAAGCAATCCGCCAGAAACGCCCGGATTTGTGGAAGAACAAAAACTGGCTTTTGCACCATGATAACACCCCTGCTCACACATCGTTGCTTGTGCGCGAATATTTGGCCAAAAACAACACAGTAATGGTGCCGCAGCCACCGTATTCCCCAGACCTGGCCCCCTGTGACTTTTTTCTGTTTCCAAAACTGAAGAGGCCCATGAAAGGACGACGCTACGCCACGATTGAGGAGATAAAGACGGCATCGAAGGAGGAGCTGAACAAGATCACAAAAAATGATTTTTTTAAGTGCTTCGAGGATTGGAAAAAACGTTGGCATAAATGTATTATATCCGAGGGGAATTACTTTGAAGGGGACAAAATAGATATTCATGAATAAATAAATACTTTTTGAAAAAATATAAAATTCGCGATACTTTTTGAACAGACCTCGTAGACTGTATATTTGGTCTGTTCCTGAAATCAGACTGGCCTTTCTTGGGAGGTTGACTCCCAACTATCTCTCCATCTCTTCGGCGGTCTTCCGGGGGAACGGCAGCCAGCAGGAATCTGATGCGCCACAGCGTGTGGGATTCTGGTGGGATCCATCCTCTGCATTCCAGTATCTTCTGCGTTGTCTGCCCTATCTCACGACACCTTTCAGATCTCGCAGATAGCTGTTATATTTTATTGACAGCCTTTTATATACATTTGATAGCCTTTTATATACATTTGATAGCCTTTTATATACACTTGATAGCCATTTATATACACTTTTTATATTTTCGTAGTTATATACATCATTTATATTTTCGTAATTATATACACTTTTTATATTTTCATTCGACACTATCATACACAGATTTTCACACATTCATCTAAAATAGATCATTTGCATTGAAATACTGCATTTGTTCTATTTTCATCTCAATAGAGACGAATATGTAAATTATTTGGAAACAGAATATGGTAGTCGAGGCGTTTACAGGACTTATGACCTATTATTGGTTGGGTTAAGCGATCATTTTATGTTTAACAACATTCACCATTCCGCCCTTCTTACGACACCACTTCTTCTTCTTCTTCGATAGCCCTACAGCCCATATCGAGCCTTAGCCTCCAGTATTCTTCGCCTCCAACTCCTCCTGTCCTCCGCTTCGACCCTCCAATCTGACACTCTTAACAATCTTGCTCCATCTCTCCCAACGTCATCCTCCCATCGCAGCCTTGGTCGTCCAATTGGTCTTCTACCACCTGGGTGCCACTCCAGCAATCTTTTTGGGGTTCGCGATGACGGCATCCTCTGCACGTGACCGGCCCATCTCAGTCTATTCAGTCTGATCTTACGACACCACGTCAGACAAATTTTTGGAACTTTTGTAACTAACTAACTAACTAACCATCACGCCGTCTCCCCGAAAGGGTAGGCAGAAAGAATGGACTGTCACACTTTTACTGATGCGGCACTCCATCCTTCTCTTTTCGCTCCGCGGGAGACGCGGTGTGATGGGTTGCGAACCTCATCGCCACCAATAGGCATCTCCCGCGCACACTTCGATCGACCAACACCCACAAAATAAATATAAAACAAATAATATAAAATACAACGATATAAAATAAAATTAATTTAACACAAAATGTTCTTTTTAGATGGTGCACATATTGTCTATTTAATTTATGTTCCACGAATCCACTGTTTTTTAATTTAGCACATAATAACACATAATGTTTTTTTCGATGTTGCACATGTTGACATGGACGATCCGGACTTTTGTGTTTATTTAATTTTTGTTACACGTATCCACCGTTTTTTAAATTAGCTGTAATTAGGCACTTAACTAGCAAGAACTTAAAAAGAACTTTTATATATGTTAATATTTTTAATAGCTTCATTGTTGGTAGGTCCATCTACACTAGCGCCATCTATTAAGATAATTTGTAAGCACTATTGATTAACCCGCAATGGGTAAAAATCCAGTAGGTATTTGTCTACAAGTATTTGTATACAAAGAAACAAATTCTACTTTCATCGCTTTTATGCCAGTTTCATACTTCATTACCATACATGAGGGTATTATTTGCAAACCCGGCAAACTCCACCAACAATCACAAGTGAGATATGAATTGGGTCTTATTCATAATACATTTGCACACAATTTTTATTGTATTTCAGTTCCAAATTCGGCTTCATTCTGAAGAATTTTGCTATTAAAATATAGGGTTTGTTGCAAACATGGCAACCTCCACTTGAGTGTTGCAAAGCTGGCAAACTCCGAAATGAAATTCATTATTTTACTTTTATTATCAACATAATGATGATTATTTCATGGTTGATTACTTTTAAAATACTAACTGGTTGAGATGAAAAAAATAAATATCGTAAAAAAGCGCATTTTATTAGCGTATCAGTTTTTTGCGATTTACTCAAAACATCTAATGACGGAGTTTGCCAGGTTTGCAAATAATACCCCCACATATGGGTCGGTACAAAACACCATTGTAGTTTCCCCTACTCCCAAGGATGCTGAAGGATCCCCTTTGAGAACCTGTGGCCTGAACTTTGAGTGAGTGATATCTGTCAGTCAGGATGGAGAGATACGGCCTTCTAATCTCCGTGAATCTTGGCATTATTTAGGCTAGGCGTACCATAGATACTTTATTTGTAAAACATTTTTAAAGTACGATTTATCTTTCATATAAACAGCCATGATCTTGTCACATTTTCTTTGGTCTTCCTATTATATTCAGCGAATCGTCGACTGTATGAAGCGCTGGTTCGTAGTAACTTGGAGTACTGCTCTATCATTTGGGACCCCAGAGAAAGAACAGTCATCTTAGAACTAAAAAGGATCCAGAAACGATTTTAAAGATATTTATACCTCAGGGAGTTTAACTAACCATGACAGAAGGAAGAAACCATGACAGTCTGCAACATTAGCGTGAATGGTGAAAACTTGGAGCAAGTAGTTGAGTTTGCGTATTTAGGTAGTATGTTTACAAGAGATGGGAGAGTGGAGAGGGATATTGAAAGAAGGGTTGGGGCAGGCAACAAAGTGAATGGTGCATTTAAAGTTGTCATCGCAAACAAAAACCTATCCAAAAAAGCTAGAATGGCAGTGCACAATGGTGTTCTTCTACCGACCCTTATGTATGGAAGCGAAGCATGGAACTAGCAAAGGAAGGATGAAAGTAGAATAAATGCAGTAGAAATGAGATCTCTTAGACGAATGTGTGGATATTCTGTGTATGATAGAGTGTCGAATGAAAATATAAGAAATGAATGCGGTGCGAATGATGGTGTCATGAACAAAATAATGAAAGGATCATTAAGATGGTTTTGGACATATGGAAAGAATGAATGAAGAAAGAATGGTAAAAAAAATATATGTTAATGATGTAAATGGTACCAGAAATAGAGGAAGACCAAGGAAAACGTGGCACGATCAAATAAATCAAATATTGAATGTCGGCCATGTGAGGAGTCAGAGAAATCGACGCGTGTGCATGACACGATGTATGAATGTTGAGGAAGCGAGAGAAATATGTCAGGAAAGAAAGGTGTGGCAGTACATTCTTTCTGCCTACCCCTTCGGGGAGACGGCGTGATGGTTAGTTAGTTAGTTAGTTAGAGTTTAACTATTATCCTTTTTTGTACCCCTCGCTATCTCTCTCAGGAATATTGGATTATAACCCTCTTGAGACTCGTCGAATGATCTTTCTGGGTAAGTAAGAGGTATTTACAATCCAGGAATACTGAGAGAACTAAATATATACGTTCCCCATATGAGCAAGGGGGCATATATTATTTTATGCCCCAAATTGCCGCACAGAGGCCCTTCGAAGTTCTCCTGTATTGAAAGCGATTCGTCTTTTAAATGAGGTTGCAAAAGAGATAGACCTCTTTGGATGCAATTATGGCGAATTCGTGAATACCCTCACGATAAAGGCAGCAAGGAAATAACTGGCATATTCCTATTCATAAGGTTCTATGTATATTTCCTTTGATATTTTTTTTTCACCCTTTACATAGATTTGGCTTACGCTGTAATGATGTAAGGAGTTTTTTCAACAAAATAATAAATATAATATTTATAACCATGGAGACATTACGCAACCCTGTTTGACACCTTTATTGATATCAAACCAGGCTGTAAGATCTCCGTTTACTCTGACACTAGCAGTGCTTTCCGTGTATAGCGACTTAATTGCCGTGATCAGTCTTGTACTTATTCCATATTCAGACAATATTTCCCACAACTTTTCTCTATTAACGTTAATGAATAAGTCCAAGGTAATGATTTTTGAAAAAGAAGAAATCATGACAGTCTGCAACATTAGCGTGAATGGTGAAAATGGAGCAAGTAGTTGAGTTCGTGTATTTACTGTATGATAGAGTGTCGAATGAAAATATAAGAAGTGAATGCGGTGCGAATGATGGTGTTATGAACAAAATAATGAAAGGATCATTAAGATGCTTTGGATACATGGAAAGAATGAATGAAGAAAAAATGGTCATAAAAAGTATATGTTAACGATGAAAATGGAACTAGAAATAGAGTGGGACCGAGGAAAACGTGGCACGATCAAATAAATCAAATATTGAATGTCAGCCACGTGAGGAGTCAGAAAAATCGACGCGCGTGCATGACACGATGTATGAATGTTGAGGAAGCGAATTGAGAAATATGTCAGGAAAGAAAAGTGTGGCAGTCCATTCTTTCTGCCTACCCCTTCGGAGAGACGGTGTGATGGCTAGTTAGTTAGTTAGTTTTACAAGACAATAAGATTAATAGTATTGGGGATGCTTTGCCCTAAAGTCTGTATACGGCGCTGTTGAAGTAAGCGAAAAACACATTTTTATAAGGTCGCGTTCAGACGTGTCAAAGTACCTGAAATATTCCACACAAACGTATTTTTTAGTTTGGTAATTGTCTATGGCGGGGATTGTCAAGGTGGCAACGATAACCAATGCTTAATAAAACAAGGTTTGATGGTTGATTCGATTATTTTTTTTTGTGACGTCACTGTAAAATTAAAACTTTGAGGGAGTGTCTTACTCCTCGTGGACCTTGTAGGGCTCTGTCTTTTAATCTTTCTCTTTATTTTCTTCTTCTTTTGTACACAAAAATGTTTTGAAAAAAGATTTTCTGCCCCTAGTTTCCATGACCAGTGTTTTTTCTATTTTCCTAAACAATAAATGTATCTTCAGTTCGCATTATAAATATGCCGACCCTTATGTATGATAGTGAAGCATGGAACTGGCAAAATAAGGATGAAAGTAAAATAAATGCAGTAGAAATGAGATCTCTAAGAAGAATGCGTGGCAAATCTGTATATGATAGAGTGACAAATGCAAGTATAATCAGTGAATATGGTGCGAATGAAAGTGTTATGAACAAAATAAGGAAAGGGTCATTAAGATGGTTTGGACACATGGAATGAATGAGTGAAGACAGAATGGTAAAGAAGGTATATGTAAACGGCGTGAACGGAGCTAGAAATAGAGGAAACGTGGCACGATAAAATAAATCAAATATTGAATGTCGGTCACGTGAGGAGTCGGAGAAATCGACGTGCGTGCATGACAAGATCTATGAATGTAGAGGAAGCGAGAGAAGTATGCCAGGACAGAACAGTGTGGCATTCCATTCTTTCTGCCTACCCCTCCGGGGAGACGGCGTGATGGTAAGTTAGTTAGTTAGTTAGTTAATAATTATTATTATTATTTTGTTGGATCGCTCTTTGCATCATTAAAGGGTATGGCTATTATTTTAATTCTCATGACATGTGGTAGATAGCTAATCTATCGCGATTTTATATAAAAAAAACTAAATAACCATCACGTAGAGTTGGACGTCCCCCTGCCCACTGGACCGACGATCTGAAGAGGATTACTGGACATGGATGGATGGGAGCGGCAATGGATAGGAAGCGGTGGCATGCTTTGAGAAAGGCCGTGGATGACAGACGGCTGATGATGATCCATCACGCCGTTTTCCAGAGAGGTACGCAGAAAGTATGGACTGCCATACTTTTCTTTCCTGACATATTTCTCTCGCTTCCTCAACATTTATGCATCGTGTCATGCACGCGCGTCGATTTCCCTGACTCCTCACATGGCCAAAATTCAATATTTGATTTAATTGATCGTGCCACGTTTTCCTCGGTATTCCTCTATTTCTGGTTCCATTTACATCATTAAGATATAATTTTTTTACCATTCTTTCTTCATTCATTCTTTCCATATGTCCAAACCATCTTAATGATCCTTTCATTATTTTGTTCATGACACCATCATTCCCCCCGCTATCACTTCTTATATTTTCATTCGACACTCTATCATACCCAGAGTATCTAGTTTCAACCTTCTTTTGCCAGTCCATGCTTCGCTTCCATACATAAGGGTCGGTAGAAGAACACCATTGTGCACTGCCATTCTAGCTATTTTTTTTATAGGTTTCTTGCATGGTTTTGAATGTTATAAATAACCAAATTCCATAATTAATACCAATGAAAAACTTATGTTTTTCTAGAAGTTTTACTTACTAACTAACTAATCATCACGCCGTTTCCCCGAAAGGGTAGGCAGAAAGAATGAACTGTCACACTTTTACTGATGCGGCACTCCATCCTTCTCTTTTCGCTCCGCGGGAGACGCGGTGTGATGGGTTGCGAACCTCATCGCATAGAAGTTTTATTATATTATGACATGTTTCGCCCTTCTAAGGCATTATCAAATGTGACATTTGATAATGTCTTAGAAGGGCAAAACATGTCATAATATAATAAAACTTCTAGAAAAACATAAGTTTTTTCATTCGTATTAATTATTTAATATGGAGTTTTACATCATTGTTCAAAAAACAATAAACCAAATTCCAGCTTATTCCCCCTTAGTATATAGTACCTTAAAAACATTTCCCCTGTACAATCTAGCTAAATAATAATAATACTACCTTCAACTTTTGTCACTTTTCTTATTAATGTAATCTACTCCCTTTTATTGAAAATTTGGTTTGGTTCATGTGGTGCTCCTGTTAATTTGGAGATATTTCGCGTATAAGTGAATTATTTTGGTCAATTTAACTGTTGCCGCACTTTATAAAAGTTAATTGTGACACGTAATACGTTTATACTGTTTTGCTGTTAAAATTATATTCGTTTTATCGTTTTTATAAAGAAACTTGACAGGTGTAAAAATAAATTTTTCATTTGTTCCAATGACAATTTGAATAATTCCTTCAATATTAATTCAAAGTTCTTGCTGGTTAAGTGCCTAATTACAGCTAATTTAAAAAAACGGTAGATACGTGTAACATAAATTAAATAAACCCAAAAGTGGGGATCGTCCATGTCAACATGTGCAACATCGAAAAAAACATTATGTGCTAAATTAAAAAAACGACGGATTCGTGGAACATAAATTAAATAGACAATTGTGCACCATCTAAAAAGAACATTTTGTGTTAAATTATTTTGATTTTGTTATTTTATTTTATATTATTTATTTTAGATTTATTTTGTGGGTGTTGCGCGATCATAGTGTGCGCGGGAGATGCCTATTGGTGGCGATGAGGTTCGCAACCCATCACACCGCGTCTCCCGCGGAGCGAAAAGAGAAGGATGGAGTGCCGCATCAATAAAAGTGTGACAGTCCATTCTTTCTGCCTACCCTTTCAGGGAGATGGCGTGATGGTTAGTTAGTTAGTTAGTTACTTCCTTTTATTGTTTATCGTCTTTAATTTATGTGATTCATTGTTTTTTTAACTCTATATTATGTTAAATTGTTCCTTCTAATTCCAACGTTTTGGGAACCTGACAGGGCAGCGAAAGAGTAAGATAAAATCTACAATTTCTAAGGGATGTAAAACCTTGAGTCGCCTCTTGCAAACGAAATAAAAAAACAATTTTGCACGCCTAAATTCGTGACGTCATTTGGATAATTCGTTTTGTCGGGCGGGATAACCTTTTGGTATTTAAGTCCCGGGGCCGGCGGGTAGGCTGACAGGACGGGTACCTACGCAGCGTGGCAAAACGGCGGGAAAGTGGAACAACATGGACGCCCTTCGACAGTGATGGATCGCGCGCCAATTAATTCCTCACTGATTGACCAAGATACAGTCTGACCGAGGGAAATGAAAAAGGCGGGAAATGTGAGAGCCGTTTCGAATTTGTTTATACGTCAATTCGATTTTTTTTATCGAACTAACTAGCCAACACGTCGTCTTTCCGAAGGGATAAGCCGAAAGAATGGACTGCCACACTGCTCTATTCTGAAATATTTTTCCTGCTTCCTCAACATTCATACATCGTGTCATGCACGCATTTAAAACTAACTAACTAACCAACCATCACGCCATTTTCCCGGAGGGGTAGGCAGAGAGGATGGATCGCCACAATTCTCTGTCGTGGCATACCTCTCGGGCTTCCTCTACATTCATACATCGTACCATGCACGCACGTTAACTCGTGTACATAAAAAGGCTTACATTACTCTACAGTTTTTTCTTTTAAGTTTCAATCCTGGGATTCCTTGTCTTGTGCGGCTCTTTTGAAATGTACATATGATGAGCAGCGCACGTCCACCAACAGGTCCTCCAGGTACTCTCGGCGTGGCGTCCCCTACGGTTTGTCATCTCGGTCATACCCTCCATTATGGCATGCAGGAGGCCTTTTTGTCGTATTACATGGCCGATCCATCTTGCACGCCTTTCGGATAAGGTCCTGAGCAGGTGCCTTCCTCCTTCGATTCTTTGGAGAACCTCCTCATTTGTAATGTGGTCTCTCCAGGAAATTCCTAATAGTCTTCTATAGGACCACATCTCAAAAGCCTCTAGTCTCCGTTTTCTCTTTCGGATAGGCACCATGTCTCGCAGACGTACATCAAGATACTCCATACATAGGTCTTGATGAGGAGTATTCTCAGTTTTATGTCTATATTATTCGATTATATTATTTTCGACATTTTATTAAATGTAAGCCTAGCCTGATGTATACGGCTGTCGACTTCGCTCTTAGACCGACCGTCCCATGTTATTATGCTCTCGAGGTAGACAACTTCTTTGGTGTTCTTTAGAGGAACTCCTGACATCACTACTCTCATCTGATGTTGCGTTCGGCCTACAGTCGGCAGCTTTGTTTTGTCTTTATTTATCTTCATGTTGTAGTTATTTTGAAGAATGCTTTGCATAGTTGTTAAGACCTCTTGCAGTTCTTCTTCGCTTTCAGCAACCATAGAAATATCGTCAGCAAACCTTATCATATCCTACAGTACTGGAAAAATAATCAGAGATTTTATTTTGAACAAGATTTCTTTATCTTTGTTTTAATACAAATGTCATTCGTTTTAATAAAAGCAATTGAGTTGAGCTGGTTTCCTTTTGCTCTTCAAACCATGATAGCGCAGTTTCTAATGCAGTAAAGCTTCTCCATGACTGATTCGTTCTCCTTCATCATCATCTTCATCCTCACTCTCTTTTTGTACCAGAGAAACAATTTCATCATCCTTCAACATCTGGAAACCTGGGTCATCCTCACTTTTCAACCATGCTTGAGCATCTTCCCTGTCACAATCATTAAAGCTAGCATTTTGTGGAATAACTCACATATCACCTCTTCCAAGTCTCCCTCAAGAGTTTCAGTAATCTCGATAATCTCTTTACTTCGTGCTATCAATATATTCCAGGCGTTTCGAAGATTCTCTGGCGTAAAAGTTAGTTATGGTAGGTCACGGTACAGAACGCTTTGTCATCTCGACTTGTCCGAAAATTGACGTTCCGGCTAACTGACTGTTCTAATTGTTCTTCTCCCGTTAATAACCTTTATACTCGTATAATCGGTATCCATATTAATAATCTACATAATCTTCAAACCATGATAGCGTAGTTCACGGTACAGAACGCTTCATCATTACCCGTGGCTCTTTCCAACTGTATTCTTGCTAGGCTACCAATCATAATAGAATCAAATAATATAGACCTAAAACTGAAAATACTCCTCATCAAGACCTATGTATGGAGTATCTTGATGTACGGCTGCGAGACATATTGCCTATCCGAAAGAGAAAACGGAGACTAGAGGCTTTTGAGATGTGGTCCTATAGAAGACTATTAGGAATTTCCTGGAGAGACCACTTTACGAATGAGGAGGTTCTTCAAAGAATCGAAGGAGGAAGGCACCTGATCAGGACCTTGTCCGAAAGGCGTGCAAGATGGATCGGCCATGTAATACGACAAGAAGGTCTCTTGCATGCCATAATGGAGGGTATGACCGAGGGAACAAACTCTAGAGGACGCCCACGCCGAGAGTACCTGTTGGTGCTCTCGGCGTGGGCAGATCATCATATGCAGATTTCAAAAGTGCCGCACAAGACAGGGGAGAATGGAAGAGAAAAATAGAAGAAATTGCTGCAAATCAATCCCAGGATTTTCGGGTAGGTGCTAATGGAAAATATTGAAATTACCACGATTAGAAAACGGATACCCGGGATATCGCTAACCAAATAATATTCAATGCTAAAATCCATCAAAGCGTCGAATAAATTCATTTCGGCGATCGTTTAAGATGTTATTATTCCAATTTTACAACGGTTTCTCGAATTCCTTCTTCATTAACTTCATCAGATCTGATGACCATCACAATAAAAATATATATTTATTAAAAAATAAAATTAAACACTTTTTCACTTCCAAGGAATAGGAATTAGGATAGGATTTTACAGGGTTGTAGAACCCTCTAAGAGTGATTCATAGTCAAAGTAAAAAAAAAGCGTAATAGCTAGCCAATATTAATGATAATCTTAACTTGAAACTCCGACAAAGAATGATTAAATTATATATATGGTCTGTTCTTCTATAATAATAATAATAATAATAATAATATGCTAACTTTTACAGCGCCGTTTTTGTGATGTAATCACCTCAAGGGCGCATTAAGACGTGTTTTAAATCTAAAAATCTAAATGTGACCGCTTAAAAAACGATCGGTTTAAAAGTATAGTAGAAAATAGTATAAATGTTTAAATTGGGTATGAAATATGAAAAAGATGGGTTTTCAATTTAGATCTGAAATCTGTCGGATTATTATGCATCTGAGGTGTGAAGGGAGATTGTTCCAAGCTGATGGACCGGCTACCGCGAACGCTCGATCCCCGAAATTCGTACTGGGGCAACGCTTCGGCTCAACTAATCTTCCTATTGCTGAGGAGTTCGCCGAGCGAAGTGTGGATTTCCGTGAATTTAGGCTGTCCGTTATACAGAGTTCAGATATATAACTTGGTGCCATTCCATGTAGCGCTTTGAAGACTGTCCAGCAGAGTTTATACTGGATTCTTTCTGGACTTTTAAGCCAGTGAAGTTCTTTGAGATGTTGTGTTATATGGGACTTTTTTGGAATGCCTTTAATGAGCCTTGCTGCTGCATTGAACGCAGATTGAAGTTTGTTTATTTGTTGTTTTGGAATGTTTGCATAAATTCCATTACAATAATCTAGTCGTGACACAACGAAGGAATTCACAAGAGTTTTGAAAGTGTCATGGGGAATACTCCTTTTGACGGATTTTAATCGTCTTAGGTGGAAGAAACTAGCGCTGACCGTGTTATTAATTTGGGATTTTAGAGACAGATTTGCGTCAAGATAAACACCAAGAAGCTTTGTGGAGTTTTTGGGAATTTGTACTATATGGCTGCGAAACCTGGACTCTCAAAGTGAATGTAATGAACCGGTTGAAAGCGTTCGAGATGTGGATATACCGCAGAATGCTCCGTATACCGTGGACCGATAGAGTCAGTAATGCAGACGTACTACAGAGAGCCAGAGCTAATACAGAGCTGTTGTCGAGTGTAAAAATTAGACAGGTCTCATATTTGGGTCATGTGCTAAGGGGAGAAAAATACCACCTCCTTCGACTGATATTAATGCGTAAAGTGGAGGGACCTCGGGGAGTTGATAGAAGGCAGCTCTCCTGGCTGCGAAACATGAAAGATTGGACAGGAATAACAAGAGTAGAAAACCTGTTCAAAGTGGCGTAGGATAGAGATGCCTTTGCTGCAGTGATCGCCAACGTTGGGGGGACCTGACACGGCACCGAAAGAAGTAGAATGAAGAGAAAGACACGTGAAGAATATGAAATAGATTTCACACATTCATTACAAGGTTATTCAATTTTAATTTTAGAATATTTGTTACTGAATTGTGCAAATAAGAAACATTAAAATCTTTGAATGAATTCAGATCTTAAGGGGTTGGTTAATCGTATTTCAACCCAATTATTTTTTTACTAAATTCCTGAATCTCAAAAACCCCTTAGCATACCGGATCTTGAGAATTGTCGGGGTGTATTTGAAGGGATTCATACAAACAGGGAAGGAGCGATGTTATAACAAATTGAAGTAAGAGAGTTGACCCTTTTTGATTATATTTTGTTTGCAACTCAGTCTGGCTCGACTTCGTATCCCATTTACATTATTAACATATACATTCTTAACCATTCTTTCTCCATCCATGCGTTCCACATGTCCGAACCAACGCAGCGATCCTTTCATAATTTTGTTCATAATACCTTCTTCCGCTCTACATTCCTTTCTTATATCAGCATTTGAGATTCTGTCGTATATCGTTCTACCACACATACGTCTTAGGGACCTCATATCTACCGCATTTATTCTACTTTCATCCTTCTTCTGTCAGTTCCATGCTTCGCTTTCATACATTAGGGATGGGACCAGAACTCCATTGTGAACGGCCGTTTTCGCTTTCATTGATAAATTCTTGTTACCAATAACTATTCTTAAAACTCCATTCACTTACCCCACCCGCATCAACCCTTTTTTCGACGTCACTATCCATTAGGCCATCTGCTGTGAACATGCTACCTAAATACACAAATTCCCTCACCTGTTCCAAGTTCTCTTCGTTCACACTTATATTACAAACTGTCGTTTGCTCTTCCCTTTCGAAAACCATCACCTTTGACTTTCCGACATTCATCATTAAATCATTCGACATGCATACCTCATACATTCTCGACACCAAGATTTGTATTATAATTCGTCCGCATTTGAGTAATTTTTAAAATGATTGTATTTTCACACAACACTTTTTTGCGCTTTCACAAACAAGCAGACGTCCTTCCTAAGCGTAAGTATAAATATTTACACTCAGGAAGGATGTCTGCAATTCGAAACATGCATAAAAGTAGTTTCAATGCAGTCTTATCAAAATATAAACATTAAAAGATTATTTTTTTAAGATCTAAATACTGTTTTTTCCACTATCGTTTATTTATTTTTCTAGACATGATTTGAAGAGTTTAAAAGATTACAAAATAATCAACAATAGTAAGAAACCATCACGCCGTTTCCCCGAAGGGTTTCCTTCACATTCAAACAGCGAGTCATACACGCACGTCGATTCTTGCGACTTCTAACATGACCGACCTTTAAAATTAGATAAATCTGATCATATCAAGGATGAAAGTAAAATAAATGCAGTAGAAATGAGATCTTTTAGACGAATGTATTGATACTCTGTGTATGATAGAGTGTCGAATGAAAATATTAGAAGTGAATGCGGTACGAATGATGGTGTTATGAAAAAAAATAATGAAACGGGTTTGGACACATGGAAAGAATGAATGAAGAAAGAATGGTGAAAAAAAGTATATGGTTACGATATAAATGAACTATTTTTTATTTTAAATATTTTGCAAATGGCTTCATGATATTTCTTACAAAATATGCAAAAGATTCTGTTTACAATTGGCGTTCGTAAAATTCTAAGACTTTTGGGTATGACGGAAAAATAATTGGATTTCGTATTGTTTTTAATTGGTCATTCAAAAACATCTGTAAATTCCGGAAGCACGTTCACGAGAGATGGAAAAGAATAATGACATTCTTTAATGGGTTGGTCCTGATTGAAACAGAAGGCTCTTTGAAACAGAATTCTTATTTATATATATCTTGCGATTTGTTCAGAGAGGGTATCAATTTTGGTCCTGTGATGAAGACCTCCAGCTTTTCCATCTCTTTAGTGGTCGTTTTAGTGGTCGATGGTCATCTGGAGTCAGGTGCATCACGATCTTGGGAATCCTCACTGTGTCTATCATTTGCATTCATATCCAACTGCATTCCTATCTTTACTATTATAGCAATATCTTTTACTAGAGCATTGAGAATTGTGTATCATAGATACACAATGAACAACCAAGAATTAACACACGTATCTGCGATGAAGGATCTCGGAACCATCTATGAGAGTAGGCTGACATTTCGTGCACATATCGAAAGGATTTGTGACATTGCACTGAGGATGTTGGGCTTCATCATTCGGACCGGAAGAGTTTTCAGAGATCCCAATGTGCTCAGAGTCCAGAGGTACAACGCATTGGTTCGGAGCAGACTCGAAATTGATTATGTGATATGGAGTCCCCACGAGGCGAGATATTCCCTTATGCTTGAGAGGGTTCAGAAAAAAATCTGTGGTATTTCTACATGAGGGAGTATGGTAGTTATCCGTGGCTCTATCCCACGGCATTTCTTTTAGGAATGCTTGGAACCAGTTCTTTACAGCTTCGAAGAGATGGGCATCTCATTACCCATTTCTTTAAATTTATCAGGGGATATTTCGAGAACTCGGCCGTGCTAGATGGTGTTGGTCTTTTTGTTCCTGAGAGATTTCTCCGACAGCGACAACACAAATTGTTTTATCTACCGGCCACCAGAGCTAATCTGCCTCTGGTGACACCGGTGGGAAAAGCAATTAGTCTGCTGAATGCGGTCTCCTCGGAGATCGACGTCTTTCATATTAGTGAAGATTCGTTCAGGGGACAAATACTCTTGACTTTAGAAAGTATCTTGTCTTCCTAATGTCGAACCATCTCTAATGCGTTCCTGGTATTATCTTGTATGTGTCTGTACTCAATAGATGCCTTAAACATTTTCTTGTTTGTAATGTCTTTTGAGTAAATAAACTGATTTGATTTGATTTGATTTGATTCCTCCTGGACATGCTGGGGACCAATAGTTTGCAGATAAGGAGGGATGGGTGTACACTAACCCATTTCTTAAGACTAATCAGGGGATTCTTTGAGATCTCCGTCATCTTGGAGGCTATCCATCTTTATGTTCCGGATGGTTATCATAAGCAAAATTAAAAAAGGATCCCTGAGATGGTTTGGACGTATGGAACGAATGGACGAGAGAGAATGGTTAAAATTTTGTGTATATGTAAGTAGTATAAGTGGAAAGAGAAGCCGTGGAATCTACATTCCTTCCTTATATCTGCATTTTAAATTCTGTCTTAAATATTTTTACCACACATACGTCTAAGGGATCTTATATTTACATTATTTATATTCTGCCAGTTTTATGTTTCAATTCAATGCAGCACTGTTGGTACTATAACCCATTGCGAACGACCATTTTTGTGCTTGATATTTTCTCTTGCAAACCTGCCAATACTTTTGAACGCATTCCATCTTGCTAGTATTATCATATCAGTAGCAAATACGTACGCAAATATGGTATTCTCTCGAGCTCAGGAGGGTTGTAGCGGTATGCGGGGGGTGTTTAGTGGAACAGGTGGAAAAATTTAGATATCTGGGTGTGGACTTGTGCGGGAAAACGGATCTACCGTGTGAAGTGATGGGGCAAGTCAACAAGGTTGCGGTCATTACAGGATGCTTGAAGAATTCAATTTGGAAAAACCGTGACATGAAGATCAGCAGCAAAGTGAGAATTTATAAGACTTGTGTGCGACCTATCATGACACATGGGATCGAGTGCAGGGCGGACACCACAATCACAAAAAATGCACTCAGTGTGTCAGAAATGAAGACTCTCAGAAATATATCTGGCAAGACACTGCTAGAGAGGATAAGGAATACACGGATAAGGGAGATATGCGAGGTCGAGGATGTCGTTAGGTGGGGAAGGCAAAGGAGAAAATACTGGTATGCACACGTGAGGAGAATGGATCCATCCAGATTTCCCGTCATTGTGTTGCATGGTCCGCCCCATGGTAGACGACCCCCGGGCAGACCACCAAAGAGATGGATCGACACCTGGTAGGAGGCCAATTCCTCTTAAGAAACAGGCCACCAGGTCTACACTAAAAAGAAGAAGAAAAGATATTTTCTCTATTTTTTCTTTTATCTTTATTTTTTCATTTTTCTTTACGATTAAAATACAACGAGTCTTTGTAGTCGACTTCAATTCTACATAGTTTCAAATATATTCAAAACTTTTGAAAGCTCCCTCAAAGGCGCATAAAACTTTCAGAATTTAACACCCTTTGAAAGCTTAGAGATATGGCGAGCTTAAACTCACAATAGAGTTACTTCCTTCTCGTAAAAACGTGATACTTTTTTTTAGATTACGTGAAATCGACGGTATAAAACTCTTAAGCTTTGTGCCCACTAGAAATAAATGAGAAGAGAGCTTTTATGTGTGAACTTGGATGCATGGATCAGATGTTTGCACTCCGCATTCTAACAGGGAAGCTTTTCTGCGCGTTTGTTGACCTGTTAAAGCTTATAATCTAGCTGATATAGAAAAGCTATGGAAGATTTTGGTCGAGTATTAAGTGAGCACAAAGTTGATACGAGCGTTTGCTTCCTTTTAAGAAAGAAGCTCAGTGTGTGTCAGAGTAAACGGGGCTTTCACTTGTTGGTTTGATATCACAAAAAGTGTCAAACAGGGTTAAGAAGTTGTTCATTCTACACAAGCATGGAACTAGCAGAAGAAGGAAGAAAGGAGAATAAATACGGTACCGATGAGGTCTCTAAGATGTATGTGAGGTAGAACGATATACAACAGAATCTCAAATGCTGATATAAGAAAGGAATGTAGAGCGGAAGAAGGTATTATGAACAAAATTATGAAAGGATCGCTGCGTTGCTTCGGACATAAGAAGCGAATGGGTGAAGAAATAATGGTTAAAAAAGGATACGTTAACGATGTAATTGGAGTACGGAGTCGAGGTAGACCGAGAAAAACATGGCATGACCAAATTAATCAAATTTTAAAGGTCATGGGTCATGTCAGAAGGGTCATGTCAGAAGCTGGAAGAATCGATGTGCGTGTATGACTCGGTGTATGAATGTGGAGGAAGCTATAGAGGTATGTCAGGATTGATTAGTGTGGCGGTCCATTCTCTCTGCCTACCCCTGCGGAGAAACGGCGTGAAGGTTCAAAATTAATAATAATAATAATAATAATATGCTAACTTTTAAAGCGCCGTTTTTGTGATGTTATCACCTCAATGGCGCATTAAGACGTGTTTTAATTTAAAAATCTAAATGTGAACGCTGCATCTGATTTTCGCGATCGGTTCGTAAGTATAATAGAACAAAATAAAAAATGTTAAATTGGGTATGAAATATGAAAAAGGTGGGTTTTCAGTTTAGAACTGAAATCTGTCGGATCATTTATGCATCTGAGGTGTGAAGGTAGATTGTTTCAAGCTGATGGACCGGCGACTGCGAACGCTCGATTCCCGAAATTTGTACTGGGGCAACGCTTCTGCTCAACTATTGTTGAGGAGTTCGCCGAGCAAAGTGTGGATTTCCTTGTATTTAGGCTGTCCGTTATACAGAGTTCAGATATATAACTTGGTGCCATTCCACGTAGCGCTTTGAAGACTGTCCAGCAGAGTTTTTACTGGATTCTTTCAGGACTTTTAAGCCAGTGAAGTTCTTTGAGATGTTGTGTTATATGAGACTTTTTTGCAATGCCTTAAATGGGAACTAGGCCAAAGGATTCTATTATTTTGGCAACGTCATTCGTAAACATGATAAATAAAAGGGGTCCTATTACAGAGCCTTGTGGCATACCAGATTGAATAAATGAGGATTTTTTTACCTGCTAGCTGCACAGTTTGTGAACGATCCGACAGATATGAATTTAGCCAGTCTATGGCATTACCTCTAAAACCATACGTGATCGCTTATTGTTGTTGTTGTTGCAAAATCTACATAAAAAATAAGACATTTGATATCAAATCAAATCAAATCAGTTTTTTAACTCAAAAGACATTACAAATAGGAAAATGTTTAAGGCATCTATTAAGTACAGGTAAAATATTATAAAAATACAAGAAAGTACCAGGAACGCATTAAAGATGGTTAGACATTAGGAAGACAAGATACTTTCTAAAGTCAAGAGTATTTGTCCCCTGAACGTACCTTCACTAATATAAAAGACGTTGATCTCCGAGGAGACCGCGTTCAGCAGACTAATTGCTCTTCCCACCGGTGTCACCAGAGGCAGATTGGTTCTGGTGGCCGGTTGGTAAAACAATCTGTGCTGTCGCTGTCGGAGAAATCTATAAGGGACAAAAAGACCAACACCCTCTAGCACGGCCGAGTTCTCGAAATATCCCCTGATTAATTTAAAGAAATGGGTAATGAGATGCCAATCTCTTCGAAGCTGTAAAGAATTGGTTCCGAGCATTCCTTAAAGAAATGCCGTGGGATAGAGCCAAAGATATAAGATATAACGGAATATCTCGCCTTGTGAGGACTCCATATCACAGAACCACTTTCGAGTCTGCTCCGAACCAATGCGTTGTATAGGACTCTGAGCACATTGGGATTTCTGAAAACTCTTCCGGTCTGAATGATGAAGCCCAACATCCTCAGTGCAATGTCACAAATCCTCTCGATTTGTGCACGAAAAGTCAGCCTACTCACATAAATGATCCCGAGATCCTTCATCGTATATACATGTGCTAGTTGCTGGTTGTTCATTGTGTATCTATGATACACAGTTCTCAATGCTCTAGTAAACGATAGCATTGCGCACTTAGAGACATTAAAGTGCATTTTATTACTGTGACTCCAGTTAACAATATTATCAATGTCCGACTGGAGGCGAAGACAGTCGTCAGGATTGTTGATGTACGCATATGCTCGAATATAGCAATAGCGAAGCGTCACTGGTTCGTTAGTATTTCAGAAATACCGCGTCTGGTTGCCTTGGAAACTCCACTCCAAATATCTCAGATATATATGATATTTTCTCCATATATAAAACGAAATTGCTTTCACACCTTTTTTAATATTAACGCATAATAATTTTCATTCCTGAAAAGCTCTATTGATTCCTACGACATGAATAATAGAGAAGCAAAGCTTTTTAGATGCGCAAAATTCGTATTTCATACGCTATAGACATAATTTGTATCATATTATTGCCATATGTATGAAAGCGAAGCATGGAACTGGCAAAAGAAGGATGAAAGTAGAATAAATGCAGTAGAAATGAGATCTCTTAGACGCATGTGACTCTGTGTATGATAAAGTGTCGAATGAAAATATTAGAAGTGAATGCGGTCCGAATGATGGTGTTATGAACAAAATAATGAAATGATCATTGAGGTGGTTTGGACAAATGGAAATAATGAAGGAAGAAAGAATGGTAAAAAATTTATATGTTAACGATGTAAATGGAAATAGAAATAGAATTGGAAGACCGAGAAAAACGTGGCACGATCAAATAAATCAAATATTGAATGTCGGCCATGTGAAGAGTTAGAGAAATCGACGCGCGTGCATAAAGCGATGTATGCATGTTGAGGAAGCGAGAGAAATATGTCAGGAAAGAAAAGTGTGGCTGTCCATTCTTTCTACCTACCCCTTCGGGGAGACGGCGTGATGGTTAGTTAGTTAGTTATATTTTTGCCAGTACTATAACTTGAAGATCTTCGTGGCACAGTGGCAAGAGTTATGACTGCAATACCGAAGGTCCCGGGTTCGATTCCCGGCGATGGCAGCATGATTGTCACACTGTCTTTGGTCTGGTGTAGAATTCACGTGACATTAAAATGGCGATAGACTAGCTACCTATTACATGTCATGAGAATCAATAGCTAAAAACTAACTATCTCGCCGATTCCCGGGAAGGGTAGGCAGAGAGGATGGATCGCCACATTGTTCTATCCTGACATAACTTTTGCGCATCTTCTACATTCACACATCGTGATATGCACGCTCGTCGATTGTTCCTACTTCGAACATGGGCGCCTTTCAGTAATTGATTAATTTGGTCATGCCGTGTCTTCCTTGGCCTTCCTCGACTACTTTTTCCATTCACACTACTTGCATATATCTTTTTAACCATTCTACCCTCATCCATTCGTTCTATATGTCCAAAACATCTTAGTGACCCTTTCTTAATTTTATTTATCACGCATTCATCCGCTTTACATTCCTTTCATACCTCATCATTAGATATTCTATCATACGTTGTTTTTCCGCACATCCTTCTTAGTGACATCATTTCTACGGCATTTATCCTACTTTCATCTTTCTTCTGCCAACTGCAAGCTTGACTTCCATACATAAGGGTCGGCACTAGAACTCCATTGGGCACTGCCATCTTTGCTTCAGTGGATATATTTTTATTTGCAGTAATGACTTTGAGTGCACCATTTATTTTGTTTCCAGCTCCAACACTTCTTCCGATATCTTTCTCCATTTTTCCATCTCTTGTAAAAATGCTTCCCAGGTAGACAAATTCGGTTACTTTGGGCGTTCAAATACGTTTACTGTAGAATTGTCTACCTCGGGAGCAAATTAACATGAGACGGTCGGCCTAAGAGCGAGGTCGACAGCCGTATACATCAGGCTAGGCTTGCATTTAATAAAGCGTCGAAAACAATAGAATCGAATATTATAGACCTAAAACTGAGAATACTCCTCATCAAGACCTATGTATGGAGTATCTTGATGTACGGCTGCGAGACATGGTGCTTATCCGAAAGATTAAACGGAGACCAGAGGCTTTTGAGATGTGGTTCTATAGAAGACTATTAAGAATTTCCTGGAGAGACCACATTACAAATGAGGAGGTTCTCCAAAGAATCGAAGGAGGAAGGCACCTGCTCAAGACCTTGTCCGAAAGGCGTGCAAGATGGATCGGCCATGTAATACGACAAGAAGGCCTCTTGCATGCCATAATGGAGGGTATGACCGAGATGACAAACCGTAGGGGACGCCACGCCGAGAGTACCTGGAGGACCTGTTGGTAGACGTGCGCTGCTCATCATATGCAGATTTCAAAAGAGCCGCACAAGACAGGGAAGAATGGAAGAGAAGAATAGAGGAAATTGCTGCAAACCAATCCCAGGATTGAAACCAGAGAGAGAGAGAGAGGTCAAATGAGAAATTCGTTTAAGAATTAAGTGATACTGTCAAAGGAGTTATCAAATATGGTTAAAAGTGAGTGACACGTCATATGAATTAGAATCTAAGCCATTTGGTATATTATTTCTGTGGCTTAGCGCCTTTGTGAATTTTTGCCTTTATTACCTCATAATGGCAATACCCGCAGTGACAAGCGGCTGGGGCTGCCGGGGGTAGAACAGGGGGGATGGAATTAGGCTCATCACAATGGGGAGGAGTTAGGGGTAAATTAAAGGCTTCGCTTATAGCTCATAAATGGGTGTATCGATTTTGGTAAGCTGCGTCGGTTTATACATCAAATATACAATGCGAATAATTCACATGAAACACGTTATTTGATAATGGAGAAAAATGAACCAAATAACTAACTAACCATCACGTCGTATCTCCGAAGAGGTAGGCAGAAAGCAGGGTAGGAACTGGTATTTAAAATCAATGTTGCGAAAACCAAAATGGATGACATTTGGCCACCTAAATTATTTTGCATCCACTCTGCAACTTGATGTGAATGTCGAAATGGTTGACCATTTCAAATACCTTTGCAGAATTATAACTGAAGAGCTGGACCCGGATTGTGAAATTAAATGCAGAATAGAAGTTCATATGCCCGAAATTATATTTAAACAATAATGGCATAAAATTACCTGTTAAATAAAGCCAATATCATAGACAATAATATTATTTTAATGTGTTTTTTTTATTTAGAATATGTATACCTAAAAAAAACAACCTTTATATTACAATGAGTATAAGGGTGTTTTTTTTAGAGGTATACAAATTCAGAATGAAATAAAATACATTAAAATAATGTGAATGTTTATAATATTGGCTTTATTTAATAGATAATTCTATGCCATTATTGTTTAAATATAATTTTGGCCATATGAGCACCACGGCTAGCTCGAATAAAGGCGTAATCGTTGTAGTCCAATTTTCGACAATTTTATCAAATTGGATAAAATGGCAAAACGTACTGACTATAAATCGACTGTCAACTGTCAAATTGACAGTCTGTAGAAACAATCATGCCAGTTTAAAAATCAAACCTTAAAAAAACACCCTATGTATAATCCATAATATAGATTATTTAAAATGAATTACCGTTAAAAGATTTCAGTAAAACTTATTAGATTATCTTAAAAAAAGGAATAAGTTATTAGAAGTAATGTGTACAAGCTATACATCATCGGAAAGGAATGTTAATAAAATATTACTCACCGACATTTCCACGGAAGGGTGATCAATGAAGACGAGCTCCGATTCCTCTCCATCCAGGAGTACACTCACTGACTTTTCTCCAAATTCATCATCTGAAACAAAAATTATTAATTGATTCCTGAGTTCCTGGTAGACACAGTAAGGACCAAACAAGTTTTGAGGACTTCCGAAATGACACTGAGGACGATAGCAGGCAAGATACTGAGAGATTGCGTGAGGAACAAAAGAATAAGAGAGATATGTGAGGTTGAGGATATTATAAGATGGATCAGACAGCGAAAAAGGGACTGGTACGGTCATGTTCAAAGAATGGACACCACCAGACTCCCCTATATTGCACTACATAATCAGCCTCATGGGACTCGTCCTCGTGGAATACCTCCTAAAAGATGGAAGGACAGCTAGGACTCAACCTCACAGGAGGAGCAACACTCTGGAGAACAGACCACATAGGTCTACAATAAGGAAGAAGACGAAGAAGAATAATAATTAGTTCCTGACATCAAGGTCAGAATATATAAGACATGCGTGCAACCTATCATGGACGTATGCTGTAGAGACGCGGGCCGACACTGTAAGAATCAAGGGTCTACTAAGAACATCTGAGATGAAAGTCTTAAGATCTGTTAGTGGAAAAACTCTTCGAGATCATGTCCGTAACGCAGACATAAGAAAAACTTGCGAAATAGAGGATATCGTTCGGTGGAGTAGATCCAGAAGAAGATACTAGAGGGAATATGTAGCCAGAATGGATAGTGACAGACTTGCATATACGAGTACAACCCTTACGAAATCCTCTCTGGACACTGTCATTCTGGAAGACCGCTAAAAAGATGAAGGGACAGCTGGACTTCATTATCCCAAGAGACATGATTTCTGTACCAGAAGAAGGCGTTTGTTTTAATTGTATATCTTCTTCTTTCTTCCTCTTCTGATTGTAGATCTTGCGATCTGTTTATGCAGGATTTCAACTTTCTTCCTGTGATGAAGACGACCAGCCTTCTCTCCATTTCTTTGGTGTTCGCCCTGGTGGTCGACGGCCCTCTGGAGTCTCGTGCATCACTGCACTTCGAGGACAACATTTGCAGAGCCCGCCCAAAGTGACCTATCGACCAGGCAGTGGCGGTACTCCCATAGAAGCCCAGAAACCCGGCTTGCGTAAGAAATTTTGAATAAACTAACTAACTAACTAACCATCACGCCATCTCCCTGAAAGGGTAGGCATAAATAATGGACTGTCACACTTTTCCTGATGCGGCACTCCATCCTTCTCTTTTCGCTCCGCGGGAGACGCGGTGTGATGGGTTGCGAACCTCATCGCCACCAATAGGCATCTCCCGCGCACACTCTGATCGTGCAAAACCCACAAAATAAATCTAAAATAAATAATATAAAATACAAAGATAAAAAAAAAATAACAAAATAAAAATAATTTAACACACTCTTTTTAGATGGTGCACATATTGTCTATTTAATTTATGTTCCACGAATCCGTCGTTTTTTTAATTTAGCACATAATGTAATAACACATAATGTTTTTTTCGATGTTGCACATGTTGACATGGACGATCCGGACTTTTGTGTTTATTTAATTTATGTTACACGTATCCACCGTTTTTTTAAATTAGCTGTTATTATGCACTTAACCAGCAAGAAATTTGAAAAAATATTGAAGGAATTATTCAAATTGTCATTGGAACAAATGAAAAAATTATTTTTACACCTGTCAAAATTCTTTATAAAAACGATAAAACTAATATAATTTTAACAGCAAAACAGTACAAACGTATTACGTGTCACAATTAACTATTATAAAGTGCGGCAACAGTTAAATTGACCAAAACAATTCACTTATACGCGAAATATCTCCAAATTAACAGGAGCACCACATGAACCAAACCAAATTTTCAAAAACCAAACAAATTATTATTTTTTTTTTTTTAAATTTTGAATAAAACCCTCCAAATCTAAGTTATCATTCCCCCACATAAACAACTCACCAAATCACCTTCCAACAATGTTCTCATCAGACGTAAGTGGAATAGCCACAAGATTTAAACCTCTGTAAGCCAGAAAAGGTTTTGATTCAAAATTTCTTACGCAAGTAATTTCTCTGGGCTTCAATAGGAGTACCACCACTGGGACCAGGTCATATGAGAAATGAAAAGACTAGCAGGAGACAGGATTGAGTGAGAGAACGAGTGAAGCTTGTTGCAGACCAATCCGAAAGGCTTTAACCATTAAGAAGAAGAAAAATCTAAAAATTTATGAATTTTTTCGTCTCTGGTTTTTACAGGGTTATCGGAGAAGCCTTATATAACAAAAATAAATCAGTTATTTTTGAAATGCTGAAGTTCAAATGAAATTATATCATTTCTGAGAAAGAGATTTCCCAATTTTCAGTGTAATTATTATGAAATACAATACGAGCCTCTCTTTAGTATGGTTTAAATGGAATATTTCGTGACATTTGCCCTGCCGGACATAACAGCCGTTTCGCAAACAAAATAGTATTATTTCTAGCCATTTTCAAAATTAATTTTGTTGCCTCAATTACGCCATTCGCAAAATATAAAATTACGATTTTGATTAGTTTATTGTTTGCAAAAATCCCACAACTAAAATTATCAAATCGATACTTTTTTTTTTCTCCTTCTTCACTTTTGGTAGACTCAGGAGTCTATTATATCAGGCGGGTTCTCTTGAGACGCTGAACTCCAGCTTTCTGTCCACCGTTTCGGGGGTCTTCCTGGTCGGCGTTGTCCGTTTGGCGTTCCATGGAGAGCTATGTGTGGTATCCTATTTGAGCTCATCCTTTCTACGTGTTGATGCCAGTATCGCCGTCTTTGACGTCCCCATCTGACCACATCTTCCACTTTTTTTTTTAATATATACAAATACTTGTAGACGAATACTGGATTTAACCCATTGCAGGTTATCATTTTTAAGGATTAATTGTATCTCAATAGACACGAAGATGCAAATTGGAAACAGAATATGGTGGTCGAGGCGTTTACAGGACTTATGACCTGTCATTGGTTGGATTAAGCGCACTCTTTATGTAATACAACATTCCCCATTCCGCCATTCTTACATCCAATCTTAGTAGATGGCGCTAGTGTAGATTGAACTAAAAAATGTGAAGTGTATTCCAAAAATTTGTCAGACGTGGTGGTCGTAAGAAGGTCATAAGCGATGACAGGTCATAAGTCCTGTAAACACCTCGACCACCATATTCTGTTTCCAATTTGCATCTTCGTCTCTATTGAGATACAATTAATCCTTAAAAAAATCGATACTTTATTAGTCAGACAGGGCTGCATTATGTCATAGTTGCTTTTCAATCTTTATTCTGAACTGATGCAAGAGATGGTCTTCTACTTCTCCCTCCTTGCTGGAGACCTGTGTGACCTATTCTCCAGAGGGTTGCTTCTCCTGTGCCGTGGATTCCCAGCTGTCCTTCCATATTTTAGGAGGTTTTCCACGAGGACGAGTCATATGAGGCTAATTATGATGATGATGGAAATTGCATAATAATATTTAATATTCTTGATGTTAGACGTAATCAAAAAAAATAAATAAATAAGGGCTGTTTACAAATTACAGCTTCTTATTCTTGTTGTAAACTCAAGAGTCTGTTGTTACAGGACTATCATTATGTGATGCCGAACTCCAGCTGTCTCTCCGTCGTTTTGGGGGTCTTCCTGGTGGACGCTGTCCATCTGGTATTCTATGAAGAGCCATGGATGAAGTTCATTCTTTGGACATTGTACCAGTACTGTCGCAACCATCTGACCACATCTTGAACCTCATAAATCTCTGTGGTGTTTCTTACACGATCACGCAGTCTTCTCAACAATATAATGTACGTACAAAGTATTGCATTATCTGTATTCATTATTTTTCTTCTTTCTAATCGTCTTTTATTGTAATTCGGATTCGGCAGGCAATCACTTGGCACCGTGGTTTTCCTTGGTAGGCATCTACCTCCTTAAAGCCTGGGGTCTTCATATTTTTTTATACACGAGTCAGACAGATAGTTTGAGGTCTTTCTATCCTTCTTCTTTTTCTTCTGATTGTAGATCTTGCGATCTGTTTATGCATGATATCCACTTTATTCCTGTGATGAAGACGACCAGTCTTCTCTCCATCTCTTTGGGGTCGTCCTGGTGGTCGACGGCCCTCTGGAGTCTCGTGCATCACGATATTAGAAATTCTTGCTGGATCCATTCTCTCGATGTGGTCCCTCCAGAATTGTCTTCTCTGCCTACTCCATCTCACTATATCTTAAATATTGCAGGATTTGTGAATTTCTTAATTGGGTATCCTATATCTAAGGGTTCTCCCCACAATAGGTCGCAATGTTCTGATTTCTGCTCCTCTTAAGAGATTTTTGGTTCTGACAGTGTCTGCTCTTGCTTCGATTCCGTATGTCATTATGGGCCTGATGCATGACATGGTCGTGGGATCTCCTCATCACGTGATCGTACCATCGGAGCCTTGATTATGATAATTGATTATTAAAGATAATATACAAAACCTGCGAAAGGCCTTCACAAGTCTCCATCTTTATTTTCCTAAGATCCAAGAAAAACTCAAGAAAGATCCAATTGTCTACATATCTCAATTATCAAGTGGCCCTGTCTTGTTCATAATGATTTCACTAGCTCTGGATTTGATAAAAGTATACACTTACCCAAACTAGCGTCGTAGGTGTTCATGTATTCTGACGTCATGAACTGGGAAACCAGAGCTGTCTTCCCGACACCAGAATCTCCCAAAAGGACCACCCTGTACTTTGGAACCTGAAAAAAAATAATAGAAATATATCTACTGAAGCAAAGATGGCAGTACATGATGGAGTTCTAGTAGCAATCCTCATTATTATTATTATTATTATTTTAAATAGTTCATTGTTTTGGCCGAAACACTATGATACTTCAACATTGTAACTGTAAAAATTTTAAACACATATATACGTAATAGATTGTTTTATCTCCCACGATGCAGAACCAACCTGCCAATGGTTATGCCGGTAGGTAGAGCAATATCTTTGCTTAATCGTATCACCTCGGAGTTTGACGTATTTTGTGATAGTTTGGCTCATCTGAGGGAAGTACTATCTTTATTATAATTGTATATTCATTTTATTAATTTGTCATGCATCTTATGTTTCTCGCTCTTTTTATTATTTTATTATGTATTACTAATTATTGTGTATCTCTAACTTGCATCTTTAGTGTATTGGAAAAAAATTCTGTAATGCTTTGGATATATTGGAAATAAATAAATGAAATGAAATAAATGACAATATCACAATTTCTTTTTATTCACTGAGAGTGTCGCGACAGCTGTTTCGCCAACCGATGTTGGCATCATCAGGTGTTACAATAAACTAAAAATATCGGTTGGCGAAACAGCTGTCACGACACTCTCAATGAATAAAAAGAAGTTGTGATATTGCAGCAGGGTTTTAAATTTAAACAGTAATATTATTATATTATTTTGTTGAATCGCTCTTTACATCATTACAGCGCGAGCCAAATCGATGTAAAGGGTATAGCTATCATATTGATTCTCGTGACATGTGATAGGAAGCTAATCTATCGTCTTTTTCGAATTCTACATAAGACCAAAGACAGTGTAACAACCACACTAATAAAAAAACTAACTAACTAACCATCACGTCTCCTCGGAGGGGTAGGCAGAAAAAAGTGTACAATTTTGGTATTTGCCCATTGCTTCGAAATTTTGATGCAACGTTGCATTAGAATACGTGCGTGTTTTTATATACTCTTCTTTTTATTCTTCACCTTCTTTTGGGAAAACTGATTGCTTTGAAATTTTGTTACTTTTGACCCAACGTTGCATTCAAATACGCAAGTGTTTTTAAATGCTCTGCTTTAACCGTCGCGTTGCCATGTGGTCAATTGAGTTTCCGCTGCCAATTTAAAGTTGATTTTCTTAAAACCTATGGACCCTAATATTATTAAAAAAATTGTAATCCTCCATTGAAGTGTTCTCAATATTTCGTAATAATAAAAAAAGCAAAAAATTACTTCCTTCATCCCAAAAAAAAATATTTTCTAACACTGCCCTCACCTTCATTCGTGTTAAGGTAGAATTTGTTTTGCTAATATTTACAACTTTATCAAAAGTGACAAATACTTACTCGCTGTTTTGAACGTATTATAAATTATATCTTTGGCCTTTTCAATATGTACGTAATAATACCGACTGTGGACGGAAACGCAGGACGCAACTTAATAATATCAGAACTGTGAAAATATTAACACTTTACCAAAAGGGACAAATATTAATACGTACTCGTTGTCTTGAACGTACTATACATTTTGCCTAGGTGCCTTTATCATACGTAAAATCTCGTAAAGTCTCGCCCCGCCGGCCGCCGCGCGGCGCTTGTTTATACTTGATGTCAGTTGCTCGTATTCTGTGACGCATTCCATATCAGAAATCGCATGGTTCCAGAAAAAAATTAATAATGATATGTTTTTCAAATAATCCATGTATGTTATAGATATCGATCTATTCCTAATGTAATTCCCTACAAGATGACATAAATTAAATTTTGATTCATCGAGTCATATGCTTGATATTTAGATAAAGTTAGCGGTAAACTGTTTTTACCACATGGGAGCGAGCGTTTTGTTTTGAACACGGTACGTTAAGGGTTAAAAGTAAAAATCCGTTGAATTTTTGTTATTAACCGATTGCTTTAAAAATTTACTGATTGCAGTAAAAAGGTCCACCACATGGCATACTTCTCTTGTTTTCTCAACATTTATACGTCGTATCGTGCACGCACGACTAACGAGGTTAGGTGTTTTGAAAATTAAGAATAAAAAATGTTATCTGTAATTAAATATTTATTTATTTCTTATTCAGGTGACAGTAACAAGCTTGCGTTCGTTCTAATTACATATTTATAAAATAAAATCGTTACATTACTCACTACTTTCATTAAAAAATATTGACTACCAGGAGAACATATTGCCTATAAAATTGTTTCTGTAACAATTTAATGGGCGGTGCAATACACAATACTGTAAGGAAGGTTATAAGAACTGAAACATTTCACGCTTCAAACTACCCATATGTCTCTTGGCCATTCTGCTATCCTGATACCAAGATTTCATTTAAAAACTTTTTGTATGGAGAAATTGTGCGTTTTTCAACTTTTAAAAGTTGAAAAACTTTTAAGTTATTTCTTTTCAATTCAGAAATCCCAAATTTTCCATTCAAAATTATGTTTTGAAAATATTAAGCACCAGGAGTTAATAGCGTGCTAGGAGGTATCGGACATTAAAACATAACATCAAAAATATCTAATATACTTTTCGTTTCTTTCATCCGTATGAGAGTGAGCAAGATAAGAAGCATTTGGGATTTCAATACTTCAAACTATCCACATTTCTTCTTGGCCATTCTGCTATCCTGATACCAAGATTTCATTTTAAAACTTTTTGTATGGAGAAATTGTGCATTTTGCAATTTTGTTAAATTAAAATTTATCAAATCGGAAAACAAAATTCGATGTTTACGTTGAATTTTTTTTTCAACGGAGAAATCCTAAATTCTTCATACAAATTTATGTATTGAAAATATCAACCACCAGGAGTTCATGACGTGCTAGGAGGTATCGCACGTTGAAACATATTAGTATTATAATTTACATAAAAAAAAACCAAAGATGCTTTTCGTTTCTTTCTAGTGTATGAGAGTGAGCAAGACAAGTAGCATTTGGGATTTCGTGCTTCTAACAACCCACATACCTTCTTGGCCATTCTGCTACCCTGATACCAAGATTTCATTTTAAAACATTTTGTATGGAGAAATTATGCGTTTTTCAATTTTGTTAAATTAAAAATTATAAAATCGTTAAAACAAAATTTCGGAATTCGATGTTTACACTCTGAGTTTTTTTTTCAATCCAGAAATCGTAAATTCTCCATACAAAATTATGTTTTAAAAATATCAAGCACCAGGAGTTCATGGCGTACCAGGAGGTAACGGACGTTCAAACATATTAGTAATTTTTTGCATAAAAAACCGATACTTTTCGTTTCTTTAGTGTGTATGAGAGTGACCGAGATATGTAGCATTTGGCTGGAACCCGTACCCAATACTTACGTTGTTCTATGCAGCTCGTCTTCTTCTTCTTCCTCTCTTAATATTATAGATCTGTGGATGATTTTATGGCGTCGAGGTCTCCTGGGACACAGAACTCCAACTGTCTCGCCATCTCTTCGCAGGTCTTCCGGGTTGGCGAGTTCCCATTGGCACGTTGTTTGCGGCTGCTTGGGGCATGGGGGAGTCTATCGTCGCTCATTCGTTCTACGTGGTCGCGCCAGAAGCGTCTTCTTATCCTGCCCCATCTGACAATATCTTCGGTATCGCAGGTCTCACGTATTACTGTGTTTCTGATTCTGTCCCTCAGTGTTTTGCCCAGAATAGCGCGGAGTGTCTTCATTTCTTTTCAATGCTTTGGTTATATTTGTGTCAGCCCTCGATTCTATACCTTATTGGTCTGACACACATGTCTTATATATTCGCACTATGCTTTCCACTATACAGCTCGTATTTAATAAAATTAATTGAATTTTGAACTGATAACCCGCAATGGGAAACCTTGAATTGATAACCCGCAATGGGTAAATAAAATCCAGTATTCGTCTACAAGTATTTGTATACATAAAAAAATGTTGTATAAAACAAAAACTGGTCCAAGTTAGCATATAAATTGGAGTGACATTTCCAGGCGTTATCTAGCAGTGCGTTAATGGCGGTAGCCTTTCACATTGCGTTATAAAGATCTTCTGCTTAAAGCTTAAATCTAATCTTCATAGATGGCGCTGGTCTGTAGATTGAGACTGACATGTGAATTGTGGTGTTGGATATTAACATATAAACAACTTCTATAAATTTGTCAGACATGGTGGTCAGAAGAAAGGTGGAATGGGGAATGTTGTAATTACATAAAGCGTGCGCTTAACCCAACCAATGACAGGTCATAAGTCCTGTAAACACCTCGATCACCATATTCAGTTTCCAGTTTGCATCTTCGTTTTAATTTGAGATAAAATTAATCCTTGAATTAATAAAATTAACTTCTGCTTTATTTTTCTAACCTTGTTGTAAACGCTTTTATCATGAAATTCTGCGAAAAATTCTCGCGAGGCAATCTCACAAGGAATATTCTATATTTCTAAACGATGCGCTCGGCGTGGACGAGTTTATCTCAAAAACTAGAGAGGCGCCATTTTGCAAAATTCCCAATTACATTTTATATCCTCTAACTTAATTAGAAAAACACAAATTCGTCTTCTAATATTCTCTCTTTCGCGTTGAAATTCATACAATTTATTTCCACCAAGATATATACAAGATGGATTAATACTAAAACATGAATTTGATTTTACGTTTTGCTTACTGTAATACAAAAATCCACGCGTTACGGTGTTGTGTAGCCTCTACACAATGAAAAATTAGACATTTAAACTAACCAACTTACCATCACGCCGTAGAAGGAGATAGAAAAATTGAGCGCCGTACTGTTATTTCCTGACATACTTCTCTTGTTTCCTTTACGTTAATACATCGTGTCATGCACACACATAGATCTATCCGACCAATATTATTATTCTTCTTCTTCTTCTTCCTCAGCCTATTCCCGTCCACTTCTGGACAAATGCCTCCTCCATTTGCTTCCATGTCATTCTGTCATGTGCAGACTGCATCCAGGTTATTCCGACGTGTCTGTTTAGATTATCCTTCCACCGTAGTTGCGGTCGCCCTGTACTTTTCTTCGACGTCCACGGTCTCCAAGTCAGCAGTCTTCTTGTCCACTTTTCATCTGAGCTTCTGGCTACGTGACCTGCCCATTGCCATTTTAGAGTCGCCACCCGGTGGCTGATGTCAGTGACCCATGTTCTTTTACTCACCGTATCGTTTCTGACTCTGTCTCTTAGGCTTATTCCTAACATGGTTCTTTCCATGGGTCACTGGACTTTTCGATTCAGGTTGATCGGTATTTTCCGGTTTTTAAGGATGTAACTCATGTTTCCGAAAGCTGCCCAGCTTAGTCCGATTCTTCTTTTTATCTCTGCGGTTTGGTTATTCCGACGAATATTAATATTTCAATAATATTTCTTGTTCCATATACATCGTTAGCATATACTTTCTATCTCATGCAATCTCAGCAGTTAATGTATTAGGTTGAAGATGGTAAACTAGACTTACTTGTGGAACCTCTTCAGCATCAGGTGAAGTAGGAGAGCTGGAGTCGACCTGCTGATATCCTGAGCAGCAAGAACCATCAAACGGAGACCTGTCACTCGCTCTGTGGACAAAGAAAATAACATTTGAAAATATATTACCACAAATCTCAAATTTTCTCAAAAGATATAAACTAACTAACTAACCGTCACGCCGTCTCTCCGAAGGGATAGGCAGAAATAATGGACTGACACACTTTTATTTTATGACACACTTCTCTGCCTTCCTCAATATTCATATTATCATGCACGCACGTCGATTTCTCCGACTCCTCACGTGGCTGACATAAAATATTTGATTTATTTGATCGTACCATGTTTTTCTCGGTTTTCCTCTATTTCTAGTTCCATTAACATCGTTAATAAATACCATTATTTATTCATTCTTTCTTTCCATGCGTCCAAACCATCTTATTTTCCGCATTCACTTCTTATATTTTCATTAGACACTATACAGATTTCCCATACATTATTCTAATAGATCTGATTTCTAACTAACTAACTAACTAACCATCACGCCGTTTCTCCGAAGGGGAAGGCAGAAAGAATGGACTGCCACACTTTTCTTCCCTGACATATGTCTTTTCCTTCCTCAACATTCATACATCGTGTCATGCACGCTTGTCGATTTCTCCGACTCTTCACGCGGCCGTCATTCAATATTTGATTTATTTGATCGTACCAAGTTTTTCTCAGTCTTCCTCTATTTCTAGTTCCATTTACATCGTTAATAAATGCATTTTTTACCATTATTTCTTCATTCTTTCTTTTCATGCGTCCAAACCATCTTATTTTCCGCGTTCACTTCTTATATTTTCATTCGAGACTCTACACAGATTTTCCACATATTCGTCTAATCAGGACATTATATTTGGTTCTAAGACCTTTGGCGTATTTTCTACATGGCCTGAGGAATTTTTCTGAGTTTTTTTCCCATCACCAACCCCGACTAATAATAATAATAATAAATTGGATAATTTGTAGAGCGCCATTTTTATGAATTACTCATCTCAAGGGCGCTGTAGAAGATGTTCCGTTTTATCCACAAGATAAAAATAAAAATAATAATGATAACAAAAATAATAAACATATTTAGTGCACCTGACGAAGTCGACCAGCCCTTCCTGTCAGGAAATGATAACTGAAAAGGGGCGTTTTGAGTCTAGATCTTAAATCTGATTGATTCTCAATGCACTTAAGGTCTGCTGGAAGACTGTTCCAGTCTGAAGGGCCGGCTACCGCGAAGGCTCGGTCGCCAAAGTTTGTGCTTGGACAGCGTTTTGGCACAGTCAATCTACCGATCGCAGAAGACTTAGCTGATCGCAGTGTAGACTGTCTAGCATTCAGGTTCTCGTTGATGCAGAGTTCAGATATATAATCTGATGCCATTCCATGCAACGCCTTTTAGACCGTCCAGCAGAGCTTGTATTGTATCCTTTCTGGATATTTCAGCCAGTGGAGCTCCTTAAGATGCTGTGTTATGTGACAACTCTTTGGCACACCCCTTATCAGTCTTGCTGCTGCATTGAATACAGACTGGAGTTTATATCTTTGCTGTTTGGGGATTTTGGCGTAGACACCATTGCAGTAATCTAGTCGGGACACGACGAAGGAATTGATTAATGTTTTAAAACTGTCAATGGGAATATTTCTTTTTATGACGTTATTAGAAACCTTCCAACCCTCTTGTAAACATGCTTCCCAGATTAATAAATATTTTATCTTTATTTTTTTCTCTGTTTTCACTACGCTGTTCAACACCTTAAAATTAATCTTCACTCGAAATTTTTCATTTTAAATAATTTTCCGCTCTGTTCAGTTCTGGCTTAGTGTCTTCAGAGAATAGAGAAATAAAAAATCAGGATTTTTTAAGGAAAACAATTTTATCTTACCTTTATATTTGAGAGATTAATTTTACGAAATGCCGATGACAAAATGCGTTCAGAGGAGTTGCTATAAAAATAACGGTTCACATAAATTTGTGTGTTTTGTTCGATTTGAGAAGCGTTTTTTAAACGAATAATTTTGGGTCGTATTTTTGACCAAATAATTTTGTGGGCGTTTTTTCGACTACAAACTTTTAGGTCATTTTTTGACGAATTATTTAAGAGACGTTTTTACCACTAATTTTATGCGTTTGGGCGTTTTTTGACCACTAATTTTGGGATCGTTTATTGACCAAATAATTTTGGGTGCGTTTCTTCGACTACAAAGTTTTTTTTTTTGACGAATTAATTTTAGGGACTTTTTAACACTATTTTGGGGGCGTTTTTCTGACCAATAATTTTTGGGTTGTTTTTTGACCAATTAATTTTGTGATCGTTTTTTCGACTGTAAAATTTTGGAGCGTTTAATGAACATATAATTATGAGGGCATTTTTTAACAATTAATTTTGGGGTTTTTTATGACCACTTTCTTAGGTCGTTTTTTGACCGTATAAATTTGTAGGAATTTTTTAGCATTAATTTTGGGCGTTTTTTCCGACCAATAATTTTGGGCTCGTTTTTTGACTAAATTAATTTGTGGGCGTTTTTTCAACTATAAAATTTTAAAGTGTTTTTAGGCCAAATAATTTTGGGGGCATTTTTTACCATTATTTGGGGGCGTTTTTCTGACCACCAATTTTGGGGTCGTTTTATGACCATATAATTTTTTTGGGTGTTATTTCGACTACAAAATTTGTGGGCGTTTTTTGACCAAATAATTTTGGGGGCATTTTTTACCATTCATTTTAGGGACGTTTTTCTGACGACTTATTTTAGGAGAGTTTTTTTTTAACTAATAATTTAGGTAGTGCTTTTAGTACGAGTACAAAGAAACTAGGGGTCATCGTTTCTAATGCTTTTATTTTTTAAGTGCCCCGTTTTGCAAAAACAATTACCCCAAGGGTGCACTAAGAAAAGGCTGACCGAACATTCTTTGGTAGTATCTTAAATTTATAGTTAGTATTATTTATTTATTTAATACAATTACGAAAGATTACAAAAATATTTAACAAATTATCATTCTACCTTAGATAAACAATTGATTAACAATATAAAAAGCGCAAATGTGAACAACAAAAATATTAAATATTGGTATTTAAAACATTTTCGACGAAAAATCGAGAGGGAACCGTCATGTCTTAAATAATTTGGCAATTCATTATATATCTTAAGTGCTGTATAGAAAACACCTTTCTCTGTACTTTCAAGTCTGGGTCTCCGGAGCCGGAATCTATCACGACCTCTCAAATAGCCACGTATTTTATAATTATATGCTACATTTCTAGTCTAAAATGCCGACATATACATTCACATTCGTCATCAGATAATTTCGCACGCATACCTCATACATACTATTCACCAGGACTTGTAGTTCATGCTCGTTGTCTGCAAGTAGAACAACGTCATCCGCATACAAGAGACAGCTTACTGACACTCCGCTCATTTTGGCAACTATATCCAAACCTTTCAGCTCTTTCATACACTTGTCCATATATATAATAGATTATAATAATTATTAGTCCTGAATCGTGCAAGAGTAAATAGAGAGCTGCTGACATTGATCAAAGTCCGCAAGATTTCATATCTGGGTCACGTTCTACGATGAGAAAAATATCGCCTGCTGCATCTAATTTTGAAGGGAAAAATAGAGGGCTGCAGGGGGGCAGGGAGAATGCAGATCTCTTGGGTGCGCAATGTGAGGGAATGGACGGGAATCGGAACTGTGGAGGAGCTGTTCCGGACAGCGCAGGATAGGGAAGAGTTTACCAGAGTCATCGCCAACGTCGTAGGGGACCTGACAGGGCACTTTAAGAAGAAGAAGTATTTTAAAACGCGAAAATTTTAAATTAAAATTACTGACTTTAAAAAGCATGTTTGGGCATTTCTTTTCTGATATCAATTCAGTCTGGAAATCTGATTTCGTACCAAAAATTGGGTTGTAATTTCGTTATTCATAACAAAATGATTTTATCTCTTCAGTAAATCGAGTCTGGTGGACATCATAACAAACTTAACCTTATTTTTGATACACTTCGTGTCCTGATCATTTCAACGATCATTGGGGATGAGTTTGGTTCTCTATCCTCAGCTACAAAGTTGCTTTAAAAACGCCTTACACCATAGGTTCCCATTTTTCTCTTGCTCCTGTTTTATTTAGAACTTCCTCTTCATCTTTAAGACTTTTGGTCTGTTCCTGTAGTTAGGCTGGCTTCTTTTGGGAGGTTGATTCTCAGCAATCCCTCCATCTCTTTGGCAGTCTTCCGGGGACAGTAGCCAAAAGGAATTTGATGCGCCACAACGTGTGGGATTCTGGAGGGATCCATTTTCTGCACGTGCGTATCAGTATCTTTTGCGTTGTTTGTTCTATCTTGCGATATCTTCCACCTAGATTTCGCGGATAGCCGTGTTCCTCACCCTATCTTGAAGAGTCTTTTTTGCTATTGTCCTTGGCGTTCGCATTTCTGCCACCCGAACTTCTCCCCGATTCCTTCCACAGCCTTCGTTCTTGTGGTATCCGCTCTGGCCTCAATGCTACGAGTATATTTGTCAGTATCAGTGGCGGTACTCCCATAGAAGCTCAGAAGCCCGGCTTGCATAAAATTTTGAATCAAAACCCCCCAAATCTAAGTAATCATGCCCCCGCATAAACCAACAACCCACCAAATTACCTTCCAACAATGTTCCCATCAGGCGTAAGAGGAATAGCCACAAGAGCTGAACCTCTGCAAGCCAGAAGGGGTTTTGTTTCAAAATTTCTTACGCAAGCCGGATTTCTGGGCTTCTATGGGAGTACCGCCACTGCTCACTATAGGCTTTACGCGGGTTTTATATATTCTGACTTTACTGTCAGTTCTCATATACTTGTTCTTCCATATGGTCATTAAGATGGCTTGGACCCATGGAAAGAATGAGTGAAGACAGAATGGTAAAGAAGGTATATATGTAAACGGCGTGAACGGAGCTAGAAATACAGGAAGGCCGAGGAAAACGTGGCACGATCAAATTAATGTCGGTCACGTGAGGAGTCGGAGAAATCGACATGACAAGACGTATGAATGTAGAGGAGGCCAGAGAAGTAAGTCAGGCAGAACAGTGTGGCGTTCGTGGTGGTTAGTTAGTTATATTTTCAAAAAGTTATTCAAACAATTACAACAACAACAACAACAAACTATCACGCCGTTTCCCGCAGGGGTAGGCAGAGAGAATGGACCGCCACACTACTCTATCCTGGCACACCTCTATAGCTTCCTCCACATTCATATATCGAGTCATACACGCACGTCGATTCTTCCGGCTTCTGAACTTAAACAATTACAATTTATAAAAAATTCGTTGATAAGCCGGATTTATGATTATTTCAATAAAGGGTGTTGTTTGTAAACAAAGTTTGAGAACCAGCGTCTTTTTTTAGTGACTTACCTCATCAACGCTGAATTGATCTCTGATGTATTTTGCTGGCTTTTTGCGAGTATCCCCAGCGAAATAATACCCCCGGGGTAGCGTAAGAGTGTAAATTTTTACTTTGGCTCGGAAAATATTTCACGTTTAAAAAGGAAAATTCATTTTATAAAACCCACGTAAAGAAAATGCCTCGGTATATGATTTACTGTCAATATTGGTAAAGTGGAGCTCGCCTTTTGTGGTGAGAACTCTAAAGTTTTAAATTACTTTTCATATTATTTTGTTTATTTTAAAACGATGTATCGGAAACAAGAATTTATAAATGAAAGCGAAAATGGCCGTTCACAATGGAGTTCTGATCCCAACCGTTATGTATGGAAGCGAAGCAAGGAACTGGTAGAAGAAAGATGAGAGCAGAATAAATGCGGTAGAGATGAGGTCCCTAAGACGTATGCGTGGTAGAACGATGTACGACAGAATCTCAAATGCTGATATTAGAAAGGAATGTAGAGCGGAAGAAGGTATTATGAACAAAATTATGAAATGATCGCTGCGTTGGTTCGGACATATGGAGCGCATGGGTGAAGAAAGAATGCTTAAGAAAGTATACGTTAATGATGTAAATGGAGTATGGAGTCGAGGTAGACCCAGGAAAACATGTCATGACCAAATTAATCAAATTTTAAAGGTTGGTATGAATGTGGAGGAATCTAGAGAGGTATGTCAGGATAGAGTAGTGTGGCGGTCCATTCTCTCTACCTACCCCTGCGGGGAAACGGTGTGATGGTTTGTTGTTGTTGTTGTTGATAGAACACCGAACGACGAAATAAGGAAGTAATATAAGGCAGATGATTGTATCATTAGTAAATGAAAAAGTTTAGAAATATTTAACAGATAAAGGAGCAGCTATCACTCAATTCCTGAGACACTGTTTGGGACAATAAGCATATGCTAGTGGTCTACAAAACATGCACAAGCCCCACAATAACTTACGACATCTAAGCAAGAGCAGATGCTATCAGAACCAAACGTCTCTTAAGAGCAGCAGAATTTAATACCTATATTGTGACCTATCGTGGGTAGAACCCTTAGATATAGGATCTTCAACGAAGAGACTCGCACATCCTGCAAAATTGATGGCCACAGTAAGTTGGAGTCCATGGAGACCACATCAAGGGGATGAATCCAACGAAAAATCCTAAAATCGTGATGCACAAGACCCCAGAGGGCCGTCGACCACCAAGACGACCACCAAAGAGGTGAAGAGAAAGCTAGACGTCTTCAACACAAGAATAACATCCACAAACAACAAACTAATAAACTCCAGTCTGCATTCAACGCAGCAGCAAGACTGATAAGAGATGTGCCGAAGAGTTGTCACATAATACAGAATCTTGAGGAGCTCCACTGGCTGAAATGTCCAGAAAGGATACAATACAAGCTCTGCTGGACGGTCTTCAAGGCGTTGCATGGTATAACACCAGCTTATATATTTGAACTCTGCATTAATGAGAGCCTGAATGCCAGACAGTCTGCATTGCGATCAGACTTCGGCGATCGGTAGATTGACTGTGCCAAAACGCTGTCCTAGTACAAACTTTGGCGACCCGGCCTTCGCGGTTGCCGGCCCTTCAGCCTGAAACAATCTTCCAGCAGACCTTAAGTGCATTGAGAATCAGTCAGAGTTTAGATCGAGACTCAAAACGCACCTTTTTTCAATTATCCTTTCCTGATAAGAGAGGTTGATCGACTGCGTTGGGAGCACCCCTCATTCTAAATATGTTTATTTTTAACTAGTTCATAAAACGGAGCATTTTCTTGAGATGAGAAATTCATAAAAATGGCGCTCTATAAATTATTCAATTTATTATTATTATTATCACTATATTTAGTGACCTATGGGTGTGAGGCGTGGAGAATGACAGCGAAATCTGCAGAGCGACTGGATATTTTTGAGAGCAGGGTGCTGCGCAGAATTCTGGGGCCTGTGAATGACGGTGAAGGCTGGAGAGTGCGGCATAATGACCAACTGTACAATATTTACAAAGCTCCCAGTCTCTCCACACAGGTCAGACTGAATAGACTGAGATGGGCCGGTCACGTGCAGAGGATGCCATCATCGTGAAACCCAAAAAGATTGCTGGAGTGGCACCCAGGTGGTAGAAGACCAATTGGACGACCAAGGCTGCGATGGGAGGATGAAGTTGGGAGAGATGGAGCAAGATTGTTACGAGTGTCAGATTTGAGGGTCGAAGCGGAGGACAAGAGGAGTTGGAGGCGAAGAATACTGGAGGCTAAGGCTCGATATGGGCTGTAGGGCCATCGAAGAAAGAAGAAAGAAAGATTATCACTATGATCCAGTATTCCTAACGCTGCCCAACTCTTCTGGATATTTTCGCAGATCGAAACACATATAGAGGAATTATTTGTATCTCAATAGAGACGAAGATGTAAATTATTTTTGGAAACAGAATACGGTAGTCGAGGCGTTTACAGGACATATGACCTGTCATTGGTTGGGTTAAGCGATCACTTTATGTAATACAACATTCCCCATTCCGCCCTTCTTACGACCACCACATCTGCCGAAAATTTGAAAGATGTAAATATGCTACTATGTTGAGAAACACTTCACATTTTTAAGTTCAATATACACTAGCGCTATCTATTAAGATTATATGTAAGCATTAATTTATTATTTTTTAGTCAACACACACTACTCCAGCACTTTTGTTTTAAATTTTAGGGCGTGTCCTACTTGAATGAAGAGGTTGCCTAGCCTTCCGAATGCAGATCTACTGAGCTGTATTCTCCTGTCAAACTCCTTGACTTTATATACAGGTACGTACATTGACATGTATCATTAACATTTGTTTCTATCCATAGTTGCAAATTTCAAATATTTAGTAAGGTGACTTGACAAGGTGTTTCGCAAAACTTCTCAATGGAAACTTGTTGAATGGGGAATAAACTACCTTCCAGTATACAGGGTGTACAGGCAGAAAATCAATACATAATTTCTAACGGTTAAAGAGCGAAGTTCGCAAACCTCGCACGTCGATATTTCATTTATTTGTTATTTTTTACAGTCGCTTTCCAGAAATAAATTTTTAAAACCCGCGTTTTATACAAATAATTTAGATAAAATAATAAAAAATAATAAAACAAGGAAGGTAAATTTTCTCATTCAGGGATTTATAAACTGAAATGTAATGATTGCTCATCTTTTCATATTGGTAAAACAAGGCGTTATTTTAAATTAAGAATATAAGAGCACATAAAATGTCTCTCTAATACTATTTTTTTCTGAAATTGCTAACCACCTCATAGAAAAAGATCATTCATTTAATAAAGATATTGGCGTTGAAATTTTGCATGTTAATAATAAAAATATCACTTTGAGCAATCTCGAAATTTTAGAAATTAAAAAAGGTATTAAAAATTAAGAAAATATTATAAATAATCAAATAAATTTAACGTCAAGTCCAATCTTTGATTTATTTTCTTTGTTGTAAGTAATTACCTGAACCCCATTAAGAACATTCAATTATTGTTTTAAAATTTGAATTGAATATTTATTATAGGTATATTTGTTATAAAAAAAGCACAAGTGTTCCAAAATTAATCTTTTAAAATCTTTAAGGATTGATTGTATCTCAATAGAGACGAAGGTGTAACGACTCGACCACCATATTCTGTTTCCAAAAAAACATTTACATCTTCGTCTCTATTGAGATACAATCAATAGAGACGAAGACGAAGACCCGCAATGGGTAAAATCCAGTATTTGTCTACAAATATTGGTAACATTCACTTTATAACATCTGTCAGATCATGTAAGCAATTTTATAATATTAAAAAAAATGTATTTTTACTGAAGAAGGACTGTTTGTCCGAAACATGTCTATGTAATTTTATTTTTTTAATATAAGTGTTTTTTTTCTTGTATACAACAGGTCGCTTAAACCCGATTAATGTACACATATTATCTTTAGCTTTTATATTGATGATCCATATGACATGTGATAGGTAGCCAATCTATCGCCATTTTATGGTCACGTGAATTCTACACCAGACCAAAGACAGTGTGACAATCACACTGCCATCGCCGGGAATCGAACCCGGGACATTCGGTATGGAAGTCAGAGCTTCTAACCACTCTGCCACGAAGGTCGTCGTGTTGTATGTACAAAGTATATGAAAATAAAAATAGAATTAAATTTAAATTTTACGCGCGGTATTACAAGGCGAAGCATAGCGTATTTCTCTATGTCATCGTACGATTCTACGATGAAATTGAGCCAGAGTAGGAAGAGAATTGTTGTCTGATGTGAAGTCTAGAAAGGTGGCATATTTGGGACACATTCTCCGCAACGAAAAATACGCTATGCTTCGCCCTGTATGGCGTTCTAGTCTCATTTCGAGAAAGTTCAAGCCCCAAATATTCAGTAGTAGTGTTAAAAGCGTACTGCTGTTCGGATGTGAGACTTCGAAGTCTACCGCGGACGTTATTGGTAAACTCCAGGTGTTTATAAATAGGTGCCTTCGCTCAATATTCAAGATCTATTGGCCCCAAACAGTGTCAAATACCGTTCTCTGGACTATGGCAGGCAAAAAGCCAATTAGAGAACAAGTCGCTAGACGCAAATGGCAGTCGGTCGCAAACGGCAGGATCGGTCACACTCTGAGATGGAATCCAGCCTGCATCGCTCAGGGTGCACTTGACTGGTCCCCTATGGGGGGAAAGAGAAAGCAGACCTAGAGCCACCCGGAGAAGAACCCTGCAGGACGAGGTTAAGGCGGCAGGCCTCACTTGGGATGATGTTAGGCATCAGGCATGCGATAGAGTCGAGTGGAGAAGGTTCCTTGAGGCCCTATACACCATACAGGTGTGACAGGATAAAAAGAAGAAGAAGAAGCGTTAAAAGCGTACTGCTGTACGGATGTGAGACTTGGAAATCTACCACGGACGTTATTGGAAAACTCCAGGTGTTTATAAATAGGTGCCTTCGCTCAATACTCAAGATCTATTGGCCCCAAACAGTGTCAAATGCCGTTGAATTATAGACCAAGTCAGTTTGCAATACAGGTGACTTGTTAATATTCCACGATCAACTTGTCAAAGTTGGAATCTTATACAATATGTATTGTCAAACTGTTCGATTTGACTAATTTGCGGTCTCCATACATACAGGGGGTATTCAAAACGACGCATCAAAGAAGTACATGGGCGTTTTAGTATATGAAACTATACATTCTCCAATCAATGATCAAATCAAATCAAATCAAAGCAGTTTATTTACTCAAAAGACATTACAAACATATATGTTTAAATCATCTATTGAGTACATGTAAAATATACACATACAACATGCGTACGTCCTATAATGACATATGGAATAGAAACGAGAGCTGACACCATCAGAACAAAAAGTCTCCTAAGAACCACAGAAATGAAGACTCTCTGATCCGTTGCGGGAACGACACTCCGAGACAGAGTAAGAAATTGTGAAATAAGAAAGATCTGCAATGTGGAAGATGTCGTGCGATGGGGAAGACTGAGAAGACGCTACTGGAGAGATCATGTGGAAAGAGCATGTTCTGAAAGAGTGATCAATATAGCCGCAAATAAAATACCAACAAGAAATCGACCTGCTGGAAGACCACCCAAAAGATGGCGAGACAGTTGGACATCTGCATCCCAGGAACAGGCTCCGAGAAATAACAGGACATAGTCCTAAATAAAACAAAAGAAGAAGAAGAAGATACAACTTAATACCAGGAACGCATTAGAGATGGTTCGACATTAGGAAGACAAGATACATTCTAAAGTCGAGAGTATTTGTCCCCTGAACGTACCTTCACTAATATTAAAGACGTCGATCTCCGAGGAGACCGCATTCAACAGACTAATTGCTCATCCCACAGGTGTCAGCAGGGGCAGATTGGTTGTGGCGGCCGGTAGGTAAAACAATCTGTGCTGTCATAGCTTTGCTTTGGTAACTAATAAAAAACATAATCAACTGAGAAGAGAATGCAATTTGAGATAGCTTTGCTATCAGAATGTCGTGGTTCACAGTATCAAAGGCCTTTGAGAAACCATTATATGAAGAGGTTTACCAGAGGTAGATTGGTTTTGGTGGCCGGTAGGTAAAACAATCTGTGCTGTCGCTGTCGGAGATATCTATCAGGGACACATAGACCAACACCCTCCAGCACGGCAGAGTTCTCGAAATATCCCCTGATTAATCTAAAGAAATGGGTTATGAGATGCCCATCTCTTCGAAGCTGTAGAGATATGGTTCCGAGCATTCACAAAAGAAATGCCGTGGGATAGAGCCACGGATAATTACCATACTCCCTCATGTAGAGATACCTAAAAAAAAGTTCTGAACCCTCTCCAGCATAACGGAATATCTCGCCTCGTGAGGACTCCATATCGCAGAACCACTTTCGAGTCTGCTCCGAACCAACGTGTTGTATAGGACTCTGAGCACATTGGGATTATATGGAATCATACATCATATGGAATTCATTCCCACACCGAAGGTCCTGGGCTCTATTCCTGGCGATGGTAGTGCGGTGTAATATGGCAGTCCATAATGGTGTTATTGTGCCGACCCTTTTGTATGGAAGTGAAGCACGGAACTGGCAAAAGAAGGATGAAAGTAGAATAAATGCAGTAGAAATGAGATCTCTAAGGCGAATCTGTGACAAATCTGTATATGATAGAGTGTCAAATGCAAGTATAAGAAGTGAATGCGGTGCGAATAAAAGTGTTATGAACAAAATAATGAAAGGGTCATTAAGATGGTTTCGACACATGGAAAGAATGAGTGAAGACAGAATGGTGAAGAATGTATATTTAAAAGGCGCGAACGGAGCTAGAAATAGAGGAAGGCCGGGGAAAACGTGTCACGATCAAATCTATGAAATATTGAATTCGGTCACGTGAGGAGTCGGAGAAATCGACGTGCGTGCATGACAAGATGTATGAATGTAGAGGAATCGAGAGAAGTATGTCAGGACAGAACAGTGTGGCGTTCCATTATTTCTGCCTACCCCTCCGGGGAGACGGCGTGATGGTTAGTTAGTTAGTTTTTTTTGGTACTGTGGTTGTCACACTGTCTTTGGTCTGGTGCATAATTTACGTGACAATAAAATGGCGATAGATTAGCTTCCTATCACATGTCACATGAATCAATATGATAGTTTAAATTTTATATCGATTTGGCTCGCGCTGTGATGATGTTGTAAAGATCGATTTGACAAAATGATATGTTTACGATGTAAATAGAGTACAGAATCGAGGTAGACCGAGGAAAACACGGCATGATTAAATTAATAAAATTTTAAAGGTTGGTCATGTTAGAAGTTGGAAGAAACGACGTGCTTATACGACTCATTGTATGAATGTATGAACTGAGAAATACTCCTCATCAAGACCTATGTATGGAGTATCTTGATGTACGCCTGCGAGACATGGTGCCTATCCGAAAGAGATAAACGGAGACTAGAGGCTTTTGAGATGTGGTCCTATAGAAGACTATAAGGAATTTCCTGGAGGGACCACATTACAAATGAGGAGGTTCTCCAAAGAATCGAAGGAGGAAGGCACCTGCTCAGGACCTTGTCCGAAAGGCGTGCAAGATGGATCGGCCATGTAATACGACAAGAAGGCCTCTTGCATGCCATAATGGAGGGTATGACCCAGGGGGCAAACTCTAGGGGACGCCCACGCCGAGAGTACCTGGAGGACCTGTTGGTGGACGTGCGCTGCTCATCTGTGGGAAGAGCAGTTAGTCTGCTGAACGCGGTCTCCTCGGAGATCGACGTCTTTCATGTTAGTGAAAGTACGTTCATGGGGCAAATACTATTGACTTTAGAAAGTATCTTGTCTTCCTAATGTCGAACCATCTCTTATGCGTTCCTGGTACATTGTTGTATTTTTATAATATTTTACCTGTACTTAATAGATGCCTTAAACATTTTCCTGTTTGTAATGTCTATTGAGTTAATAAACTGATTTGATTTGATTTGATCATATCCAGTTTTCAAAAGAACGTAACAAGACAGGGAAGAATGGAAGAGAAGAATATAGGAAATTGCTGCAAACCAATCCCAGGATTGAAACCAGAGAAGAAGAAGTATGAATGTGAAGGAATCTAGAGAGATGTGTCTGGATAGAAAAGTGTGGCGGTTCATTCTATATGCCTACCCCTGCGGGGAAACGGCTTGCTGGTTTGTTTTTGTTTGTTTGTAAGTTAATCCAATAGTGTACATATTGCTTTCAAAAGGAGTCTAGTATACACAGCTTTCAAAATTTCACAGATGTGTCACCAAAATGGCAGCCGAAACATTGGTAATCCAGTTAAATATTCCGTAAAAGAAAATACTGTTCTCTAGAAGGTACGGGAGATTTAGTCAGCGTGTTTTAAATCCCATTAGGCTGAATACAGACTGAATAGACACGTAGCATATACGAGACGAATATCGTAATCAACGACTAAAGGTCCATTTACACTGAACAGTGACCGTAACGGCACCGGAACGTCACCGACGTAGCCTTGAATCTCACCAATACATTATCTCAAATCTATAATAAAGCAGCAGTGACCTCTACGGAGAAGTAAGTGAACTAACAAACAGGGCCGCCGTTGTGGCTGGCTGCTTGACGAATGCTGTTTGGAAAAATAAAAATATGCTAAATATGCTAAAGTATGATCGCCAGAAGAAGAAGAAGAATGATTGCCGTTTATAATGGAGTTCTGTTTCCAGCGCTTCTTCTTTCTTCTTTGCTAGCCTTCTTCCCTCCACTGCTGGATATAGGCCTCTTCCAATTTCCTCCATTCGTCTCTATCCTGCCCCCTTTGTATCCAAAATTTTCCAACCCTTTTGACAATATTATCGGTCCATCACATCGGTGGTCTTCCAACACTTCGCCTATTTGCCCATGGTCTCCAGCTGAGTATCCTGGGTGCCCATCTGTTGCCACCCTGTCTAGCCAAGTGTCCAGCCCATTGCCATTTCAATTTTGCCACTCAGTCTATGACGTCAGCAACCCTGGTGCGGCGTCTGATTTCTTCATTACTTATGCGGTCACGCAAGCTCACACCAAGTATCTGTCTTTCCATGGACCTCTGTGTACACTTGAGCCTTTGTACGCTTTTTGCTGTAAAAGTTGTCGTCTCTAGTCCGTATGTCATCATGGGCAGTATACACATGTCTTTTGAGACAAACCGGTATTTCATCATTTTCAAAGACATGTCTCAGTTTATCAAAGGCGGCCCAACCCAGTCCAACTCTTCGAGGTAGCTCTGCAGTTTGATTCTCTTTTCCGAGTCTGATTTTATGACCAAGATACACATACTCTTTCACACTTTCTATCTTATTTTCCCCTATAATATTGTTTTTTGTTGGACTTAGTATCTTTGTTTTGTCAATATTCATTTCAAGTCTAATTTTATTGGATGCAATGTGTAGTTCTCTGATCATTGTCTCCAATTCATCTGTGTCCTCGCTTATAATGACAATATCGTCTGCAAATTTGAGGTGATTTAGAAAAACTCCATCTATTTTTACTCCATGGTCTTCCCAGTTTAAAGTCTTAAAGATGTCTTCTAGAGCTAGCGTAAATAACTTTGGTGAAATGGTATCTCCTGGTCTTTTCACTTTCTCTCTCCCTGTTTCCAGCGTTATATACGATTAGTCCAATTAATGGTTATGTATGGCTAACCCAATTTATGGTTATGTAGTTTCGTTATGAATGCGAATATGACCATTTATAATGGAGTTCTGGTTTCAACACTTATGTTGCGAAGCATGAAACCGGCGGAAGAAGGATGAGAGCATAGGTTATTCAGCAGCCCACGCCAAGATATTCATAAGCGAACAAAATGCCGGCTCTATAAGATGGCGTCCTCGTGCGCAATGGCTGCCATCTTGCGTGCGCAACTTGCGCACCAATGGGAGGCTTGCCTAAGGATTACGCGTAAGCCGAAACTGTCGAAGTTCCTCTTTGTAATCCTGTACGAGATAACTTGATCCAGTTGTAACAGGTGTGGGTTAGTTTGTTTGTGTGCTTAAACCTTTTCTTTGCTGTGGTAAAACAAACCCCCGTGGTTTACGGTGGTGTGTAGTTAGTACACGTAGTAGAAATATATCGACTGAAGCAAAGATGGAAGTGCACAATGGAATTCTAGTGATGTGGAATAATACTGAGTTGGCAGAAGAAGGGTGAAAATCGGATAAATGCCGTAGAAATGATATCAGAAAGAATAACAAACTAACTAACTAACTAACCATCACGCCGTCTCCCCGAAGGGATAGCCAGAAAGAATGGACTGCCACACCTTTCTTTCCTGACATATTTCTCTCGATTCCTCAACATTCATACATCGTGTCATGCACGCGCGTCGATTTCTCTGACTCCTCTCATGGCCGACATTCAATATTTGATTTATTTGATCGTGCCACGTTTTCCTCGGTCTTCCTCTATTTCTGGTACCATTTATATCATTAACATATAATTTTTTTACCATTCTTTCTTCATTCATTCTTTCCATATGTCCAAACCATCTTAATGATCCTTTCATTATTTTGTTCATGGCACCATCATTCGCACCGCATTCACTTCTTATATTTTCATTCGACACTCTATCATACACAGAATATCCACACATTCGTCTAAGAGATCTCATTTCTACTGCATTTATTCTACTTTCATCCTTCCTTTGCCAGTTCCATGCTTCGCTTCCATACATAAGGGTCGGTAGAAGAACACCATTGTGCACTGCCATTCTAGCTTTTTTGGATAGGTTTTTGTTTGCGATGACAACTTTAAGTGCACCATTCACTTTAATGCCTGCCCCAACCCTTCTTTCGATATCCCTCTCCACTCTCCCATCTCTTGTAAACATACTTCCTAAATACACAAACTCAACTACTTGCTCCAAGTTTTCACCATTCACGCTAATGTTGCAGACTGTCGTGGTTTCTTCCTTTAATAACAAACTAAAACTGTTAAATTAAATAACTTTGTTTTTGTATCACAATTGTATTTTATTTTACGCGACAGCTGTTTCATCAACCAATGTTGACATCATCAGGTGTTACAATATCATGTCAAATGTAAAATTTTCGGGATGTTTCGAATCTTTATGTTCATTTGTCAATTTGATATATTATTGTAAGACCTGATGATGTCAACATAGTCTTATTGCTTACATCTAATCTTAATAGATGGCGCAAGTGTAGAGTGAACTTAAATATGTGAAATGTTCCTCAACATAGTAGCATATATACATCTTTCAAAAATAACTGTCAGACGTATTGGTCGTAAGAAGGGCGGAATGGGGAATGTTGTATTACATAAAGCAATCACTTAACCCAACCAATGACAGGTCATAAGTCCTGTAAACGCCTCGACCACCATATTCTGTTTCCAAAATAATTTACATCATCGTCTCTATTGAGATACAATTAATCCTTTAATTTTATAATATTTTTAATATCACTGAGGAAGGGCTGGGTAGTCCGAAACATCTTTGATATTAAGTTTTCATTTGTTTAAAATGTGAGTGTGTACAAAGTATAAACTAAAATAAAAAAAAATTAAATAATGTTACCTCAGTAAACTATAAAACATCACTTGATCTTTGGTTTAATCATATTAAAAAGTATTTTCTTTTGAATTTTAGCTTATTCGCATTCGCCACTTTGATCGCTAACTTCAGGACGAACCGACACAGCATTACAAGAAGAAAGAAGAATACAATACAAGTATGTATGATTCTAAATTCAAAACTAAAACATTTTTCAGCCACTGGGGTTTCTTCTGTTTCCACATCATCGCTTTTAAGATTAAAAAATGAATAACGAATTGTGTTAAAGGGAATATGTATATAGAATATTTAAGCGGCTTTCTTTCAAGCTTTTCATTTAAAGAGGGAAAACCAAATGACTTGCAAATTATGAAAGAAAGCTTTTAGCAAATGACGAAATGTTTTTTTATAATACAAGCTAACCGAAACTCCAATATTCGTCCACGCTCATATTCGTCCAATCTTATATTCGTCCACGCTTATATTCGTCTAATATTATATTCCTTCACGCTTATATCCATGCAATCTTATAATCGTCCCCCCGGAAGACCGCCAAAGAGATGGAGGGATAGCGGAGTCGACCTCCCAAGAGAGATCAGCCTGATTGCAGGAACAGACCAATGGTCTAAAAGAATAAATCAAATCAATCAATAAAATCAGTTTATTTACTCAAAAGACATTACAAACAGCATAAATGTTTAAGGCATCCATTGAGTACAGGTATTTTCAACCAGGAACGCATTAGTGATGGTTTGACATTAGGAAGACAAGATACTTTCCAAAGTCAAGAGTATTTGTCCCCTGAACGTACCTACTTTCACTAACATGAAAGACGTCGATCTCCGAGGAGACCGCGTTCAGCTGACTAATTGCTCTTCCCACCGGTGTCACCAGAGGCAGATTGGTTCTGGCGGCCGGTAGGTAAAACAATCTGTGCTGTCGCTGTCGGAGATATCAATCAGGGACAAAAAGACCAACATCCTCCAGTACGGCCGAGTTCTCGAAGTATCCCCTAATTAATCTGAAGAAATGGGTAATTAGATGTCCATCTCTTCGAAGCTGTAGAAAATTGGTTCCGAGCATTCCCAGAAGAAATGCCGTGGGGTAGAGCCACGCATAACTACCATACTCCCTCATGTAGAGATACCTCAGAAATTTTCTCTGAACCCTTTCCAGCATAACGGAATATCTCGCTTCGTGAGGACTCCATATCACAGCACCACTTTCGAGTCTGCTTCGAACCAATGCGTTGTATAGGACTCTGAGCACATTGGGATCCCTGAAAACTCTTCCGGTCCGGACGATGAACCCCAACATCCTCAGTGTAATGCAAAGAAGAAGACCTATATTCATCCTCTCTTATTTTCGTATAATCTTATATTCGTCCACTCTTGTATTCAACCAATTTTATATTCGTCCACTCTTATATACGCCTAATCTTATATTCGTTCACGCTTAAATACGTCCAATCTTATATTCGTCCACGCTTATATACGTCCAATCTTATAAACGACCACTCTTATAATCGTTAAAGCTTATATTAGTCAAATATTTTATTCTTTTACTCTTATATTATCCAATATAATAATATTCAACTGTTATATTCGTCCAATCTTATATTTTTCCACGCTTATATATGTCCAATCTTATATTCGTCCAATATTATATTCTTTTACTCTTATATTCGTCCAATCTTATATTCGACCACACTTATACTCGCCCAATCTTATATTCGTCCACGTTTATATTCGTCCAATCTTATACTCGTCCAATATTATATTCTTTTACTCTTATATTCGTCATATATGCGTCGTAATCATATATGCGTCCAATAATATATTCATGCACGCTTATATTCGTCCAATCTTATATTCGTTCACGCTTATATAGTCCAATCTTATATTCGTCTACGACTATATACGTCCAATCTTATATTCGTCCAATCTTATATTCGTCAAATCTTATATGATTCAACCCTTATATTCGTCCAATTTTATATTCGTCCACGACAGTATACGTCCAATCTTATATTCGTCAAATCTTATATTATTCAACCCTTATATTCGTCCAATCTTATATTCATCCACGCTTATAAACGTTCAATCTTATATTCGACCACTCTTGTATTCGTCCACTCTTGTATTCGTTCGCTCTTGTATTCGTCCAATCTTATATTCGTCCAATCTCATATTCGTCCACTCTCATATTCGTCCACTCTTATTGTGTAAAACGTGGAGCAGGACTATTTACTAAGGTTTATCATAGATGGCGCTAGTATGTGTCACAACGTACCTACTCATGAACTGCAGCGCAATATTAATTTAAAAAAAAGAGTAATGTTGTATTATATTTCGTTTACATCTATTATATGAACGTGTAACTATTAACGTGCAGTTTTTATCGAGTTGTCATAACGTGTAGTTCTAACGAGTTGTACTTATTGCTTACGTTGTACTTATTACTTTTTACTTAACACTTATATATTTGTTCACCCCAATAAACGAGTACCTTCACGAGTGCGAGTATTCATTTTTAACACTTATATTCGTCCAATATGTTTTTCGATCACTCTCCTGTTCGTTCTAGTATTTGTGTGGTGCACTTGTGAAAACTTATGTATGACCGGGCATTTTTATTGTATGGCTTTGAGACATGGTGCCTAGAAAATAGAAAGAAAGAAAAATGTACTGGAGGCCTTCAAAATAGGGTCTTTGTTACAACGGCGTTCTTGTACCGACCCTTATGTATGAAAGCGAAGCATTGAACTGGCATAACAAGGATGAAAATATATTTAATGCAGTAGAAATCTCTTGGACGAATGTGTAAAATATATAAATGATAGAGTGTCGAATGAAAATACAAAGATTAAATGTGGTACGAATGAACGACTTTAGAACAAAATAATGAAAGGAACGTTACTCAAATCAAATCAGTTTATTTACTCAAAAGATATTACAAACAGCATAAATGTTTAAGGCATCTATTGAGTACAGGTCAAATATTACATAAATACAACATAATACCAGGAACGCATTAGAGATGGTTCGACATTAGGAAGACAAGATACTTTTTAAAGTCAAGAGTATTTGTCCCCTGAACGTACTTTCACTAATATGAAAGACGTCGATCTCCGAGGAGACCGCGTTCATTAAGATGGTTTGGATGCATGGAATGGAGATGGAGTTGTAAAAAAAGTGTATGCTAACAATGTAAATGGAACTAGATATATAGGAATACCGAGAAATAAGTGGCACGATCAAATAAATCAAATATTGAATGTCGGCCACGTGAGGATTCGGAAAAATCGACGTGCGTGCTTGGCATGATTTATGAATGTTGAGGAGACGAGAGAATTATGACAAGAAAGAAAATTGTGGCAGTCCATTCGTTCTACCTGAGGAGACAGCGTGATGGTTAGTTAATTTTAGTTATAACAATGTACTACAGAATCTCATTTGCTGATATTAGAAACGAATGTAGAGCGAAAGAAGGTATTATGAACAAAATTATGAAAGGATCGCTGCGTTGGTTCGGACATATGAAGCGCATGGGTAAAGAAAGAATGGTTAAAAACGTATACGTTAATGATGTAAATGGAGTACGGAGACGAGGTAGACCGAGGAAAACATGGCATGACCAAATTAATCAAATTTTAAAAGTTGGTCATGTCAGAAGCCGGAAGAATCGACGTGCGTGTATGATTCGCTGTATGAATGTGGAGGAATCTAGAGAGGTATGTCAGGATAGAGTAGTGTGGCGGTCCATTCTCTTTGCCTATCCCTGCGGGGAAACGGCGTGATGGTTTGTTGTTGTTGTTATTGGGACATAGAAGTGGATTGAAATTAAACTGGATTAAATGTGGCCTGGATACCTATTTTGTCTTTCGCTTTATTTTTTTTCTGGAACGGTGCATTCTCCAGCTAATGTAAGTCCTGCGTGGATGGGGGCGGGTCTAGGGATTGTTTGGGCGAAGCTGACGAAGGGGCGCCGCTGTGTCCTATAACAGCTTCGGGTAAGCGGCGGGTAACCTTCTAACTAACTAACTAACCATCACGCCATTTCCCCGGAGGGGTAGGCAGAGAGGATGGATCGCCACAATGCTCTGTCCTGACATACCTCTCGGGCATCCTCTACATTCATACATCGTACCATGCATGCCCGTCGTTTATTCCGACTTCGAATGCGACCGCTTTATAGTAATTGATTAATTTGGTCATGCCATGTTTTCCTCGGTCGTCCTCGGCTTCTTTTTCCACTCACGCTGCTTTTGTACAACTTTTTAACCATTCTACTCTCATCCATTTGTTCCATATGTCCAAACTATCTCAGGGATCCTTTTTTAATTACATAGAGTAGTGAAAAGAGAAGGATGGAGTGCCGCATCAGTAATAGTGTGACAGTCCATTCTTTCTGCCTACCCTTTCGGGGAAACGGCGTGATGGTTAGTTAGTTAGTTAGAGTAGTGTGGCGGTCCATTCTCTCTGCCTACCCCTGCGAGGAATCGGCGTGATGTTTTCTTGTTGTTGTTTTAATAATAAAATAAGAATAAAACCTTGATTTAGTTTTAATAAAATCTTTATAATTTGATGAGTTGAATTCTAAAAGATTTATTAAAAGCATTTTTTTCTTTCGTCTTGTGAAATGCCTGTGAGATCGCCCGAATACCTTAAGTTAATCTGAATTTTGAAGTTATATTAAAATGGGTATCTTTTTAATGAAAATCTCTGCCTATCATTAAGGTAATTATTAAGAACACTGGACCCAGCGCTAAGGGCTGGGGGCGCGGTATATTTTATAAAAGGCTAAGGGAGAACGGTTCAAATATAAGATTATAATTTTTTTTTGTGAATGTATACTTATACTTGTATACGAATACTGGATTTCACCCACCGTGGGTTATTAATTCATGATTTAATTTTATCTCAATAGAGACGAAGATGCAAATTGGAAACTGAATATGGTTGACCAAGGTGTTTACAGGACTTATGACCTGTCATTGGTTGGGTTAAGCGCACGCTTTATGTAATTACAATATTCCCCATTCTACCTTTGTTATGACCATGTCTGACAAATTTTTGGAAGTTGTATATATGAACATAAATCTCCATAGATGGCGTTATTATGTAGATTATATATGAAGTAATCTTAAAAAGATTAACATATGTAAACAAAATCTTCATAGATGGCGCATTGAAACTGACATGTGAAATCGGGTGGACTTTCACATTGCCTTGCACATCCCAAACTCTATCACTCTTCGTCTTTCTTGTTCTTTCTATTAAAATTCTGCCATCGTATTCATCTTCTTCTCTGGTTTCAATCCTGGGATTGGTTTGCAGAAATTTCCTATATTCTTCTCTTCCATTCTTCCCTGTCTTGTGCGGCTCTTTTGAAATCTGCATATGATGAGCAGCGCACGTCCACCAACAGGTCCTCCAGGTACTCTCGGCGTGGGCGTCCCCTAGAGTTTGTCCCTTCGGTCATACCCTCCATTATGGCATGCAAGAGACCTTATTGACCGATCCATCTTGCACGCCTTTCGGACAAGGTCCTGAGCAGGTGCCTTCCTCCTTCGATTCCTTGAAGAACTTCCTCATTCGTGATGTGGTCTCTCCAGGAAATTCCTAATAGTCTTCTATAGGACCACATCTCAAAAGCCTCTAGTCTCCGCTTATCCCTTTCGGATAGGCACCATGTCTCTATTCGTATTCTAAGGTAGCGGTTATATAAATCCGACAATTTAAACGAAAGCCAAAGTTGATGACACTATATATTTTTTCTTTGCAGATTTCATCTTGAGGGTTTTTTATATTCGGTCTCCATTCGCTGAAGAACGTGCTTGTAAATTTTCTTTTGCCTATATTCCTTTTCAGCCTTTCCTTTATTGTCGAACTGAGAAATTTCCCCCCAAAAACAAGAACAGTCCTTTTATTCCTTTGTTCGTGATATAAAGAGAAAAAATTCATTATTAAATTATTTAAAAATAAATAACTTAAAAAAACACAAAAAATTTAATTTGAAAGACAACACTGAATATTTTCCACTTTAGTTTATGTAAGAAATCATGGCAGTCTGCAACATAAGCGTGAATGGTGAAAATTTTGAGCAAGTAGATGAGTTCGTGTATTTAGGTAGTATGTTTACAGTGGAGAGGGATATTGATAGAAGGGTTGGGGCAGGCAACAAAGTGAATGGTGCAATTAAAGTTGTCATCGCAAACAAAAACCTATCCAAAAATACTAGAATGGCAGTGCACAATGGTGTTCTTCTACCGACCATTATGTATGGAAGCGAAGCATGGAACTGGCAAAAGAAGGATGAAAGTAGAATAAATGCAGTAGAATTGAGATCTCTTAGACGAATGTGTCGATACTCTGTGTATGACAGTGTCGAATGAAAATATAAGAAGTGAAAGCGGTGCGAATGATGGTATTATGAACGAAATAATTAAAGGATCATTAAGATGGTTTGGACATATGGAAAGAATGAATGAAGAATGAGTGGTAAAAAAATTATATGTTAACGATGTAAATGGAACCAGAAATAGAGGAAGAGCGAGGAAAACGTGGCACTATCAAATAAATCAAATATTGAATGTCGGCCACGTGAGGTGTCAGAGAAATCGACGCGCGTGCATAACACGATGTATGAATGTTGAGGAAGCGAGGGAAATATGTCAGGAAAGAGCGATCTACAGTAACGCATTTTTTCAAGCTGATTCAGGGCTCTATTAAGAACCCCTATGTTCTGGAGCAAATAGGTATTATTGTGCCTTACCTGCGTGAGCGCCGACATCAATTGTTCTTTGCTCTGTCATGCAGAACTAACCTGCCTTTGGTGATGCCAGTAGGAAGAGAAATTCGGACGTAAAATCTAATTGTCTCAGATTTGGACATTTTTAGTGTCAGTGAGGCGACGTTCATTGATAATATATTACGAATTCTGGAAAGAGTACTGCCTCACTGATGTTGACATATTTGTGATCCTTCTGATATTTTTTAGTTTCATAATATCGTTATTTTATTTTCGTTATACCGTTTTGTATCCAAATGAGTCGTCAAAATATTTTTCGTTTGTTATGCCTCATTTGTATTTAAATAAATAAATAAATTGTGAACAGCCATTTTTGATTTCATTGATGATTTTCAAGATAAAACAATTTTCCTAATATTCTTTTATTTTTAATATTATACTCGTATAACATTTTAAATTTGAACTCTTCAAAGCATGTCTAGAAAAACAAAATCTATCGTGGAAAAAACAGTATAAATGATAAAAAATCTTCTTACATAGTCGACCGTTAAAATTGGTTTAATCTGGTCATGCCAAGTTTTCTTAGACTACCTACTCCATTCACACCATTAACATTTACTTTTCTTAACCATTCTTCAAGAAACATTAAACAAAGTAATGTATTTGTCAACGGGGCCTATGTTTGACGTCCCCTGGTCTAGCTTAAATCCTCGTGTATTCTGCGAGTCTCGCATTAAGCTAGAGAAAATTCTACGTTCTGAAGGATCTTTGAGAGAGATCATTAAGGGATGGAGAGAGACGGGGTGTTGAAAATAAGGGATGAATCAAATGCTTGTGAAAACGCTTAGACGCAGTGAAATTGTACAACCCATTTGAAAAAAAAACCTCTTTAAACTGTGGGGCTACCTTTTCAAAGTGCGGTATCTATAAATAATATGATCATTAAATCATTTTTATTAATTTTAGTGCACAATGGTCTTCTTGTACCGACCCTTATGTATGAAGCGAAGCATGGAACTTTCAAAAGAAGGATGAAAGTAAATAAAATGAAGTGGAATTGATATCTCTTGACGAATGTGTAGAAACATTGTGTATGATAGAGTGTCGAATGAAAATATAAGAAGTGAATGCGGTGCGAATGATGGTGTTATGAACAAAATAATGAAATGATCATTAAGATGGTTTGAATGAGAATAAATGAAGAAAAAATTCTAAAAAAATTACATGTTAACGATGTAAATGGGACTAGAAATAGAATTGGAAGACCGAGGAAAACGTGGCGCGATCAAACGAATCAAATATTGAGTGTTGGCCACGTGAGGAGTCAGAGAAATCGACACGCGTCATGACATGATGTATGAATGTTGAGGAAGCGAGAGAAATATGTCAGGAAAGAAAAGTGTGGTAGTATTTTCTTTCTGCCTACTGCTTCGGGGAAACGGCGTGATGTACGTGACATATCTTTCTAGATTCCTCCACATTCATAGAGCGAGTCATACACGCACGTCAATTCTTCCGGCTTCTAACATTACCACCTTTGAAATTTGATTAATTTGGTCACGCCATGTTTTCCTCGATCTACCTCGACTCCGTACTCCATTTACATCCTTAACGTATACTTTTTGAACCATTCTTTCTTCACCCATGCGCTCCATATGTCCGAACCAACGCAGCGATCCTTTCATAATTTTGTTCATAATACCTTCTTTCGGTCTACATTTTTTTTCTAATATTAGGTCCTTACATATGAAATAGGCGTTTTGTATGGGAGGAACATAAAGTTGATTTTTTTTAAATATAATATATTTATTTAATCAAAGTATGTACCATTGCTATCTATGCACTTTTGCCTCATAGGTAGTTCATCGATCCCTTTACTAAAAAAAACATTCGGACGGGAATCAATAAAATCTTTGAAGTCGGTTTGGACTGCCCCATCGGAGTTGAATTTTTTCCCTTGCAAGAAGTTATCCAAATTTCGAAAAAAATAGTAATCTGTTGGGGCAAGGTCCGGAGAGTACGGTGGATGTCTTAGACATTCCAATTGAAGCTCTTCTAATTTGGTAGCCGTCTGTTGTGCAGTGTGTGGTCTAGAGTTATCATGAAGCAGCAGTGGCCTAGAGCGATTAACCAGCCTCGGTTGTTTAGCAGCTAGCTTTTCCATCATGGTTTGCAGTTGCTGACAATAGACATCTGCCGTAATCGTCTGGCCAGATTTAAGAAAGCTGTAGTGAACGACACCACCACTAGTCCACCAAACGCTCACAAGTAACTTTTTTGGAGTCAATTTTCGCTTGGGGCATGGTTTGGCTGGTTCGGCAGGGTTCAGCCATTGCGATGAGCGCTTCCGATTATCATACAGGATCCACTTTTCATCACAGGTAATGATTCGATTCAAAATCCCTTCATTATTGTGCCGGTTGAGTAATGCAACGCAGCAGTCAACGCGCGTTTGTTGATTTGCTTCACTCAATTCGTGAGGTACCCACCTTTCAAGCTTTTTCACCTTCCCAATTTGCTTCAAGTGGATTAAAACAGTTTTATCACTAACACCGCAGCCTGCAGCTAACTCGGACGTGGTTTGCGATGGATCCGCTTCCACAATAGCCTTCAATTCTTTATTATCAACTTTGGTTTCCGGCCGTCCACGGGGCTTGTTCTGCAGGTCGAAATTTCCAGAACGAAAACATTGGAACCAAAAACGCACTGTGTTTTCTTTTGCGGCACCGTCGCCATACACATCATTAATCCTTCGTGCCGTTTCTGCAGCACTGGTGCCACGGTGGAACTCGTACTCGTAAATAACGCGATATTTCAAGTTTTCCATTTTGTTAACTGAGTGACGCAAAGAAAAAAAACAGTTGAGGAAAAAACAAATGAATTTAATTTTCGAAACACAAATACTTGAGTAAATAGCTGTACAAATTTGAATTTGGAATTCCTAACCAAAGAGAAGATATTTGAGATCAAAGTTGCCAGTACGGCGAAACGCCAATTTCATATGTAAGGACCTAATATTAGCATTTGAGATTCTTTCGCACATCGTTCTACTACACATACGTCTTAGGGATCTCTTTTCTACCGCATTTATTCTACTCTCATCCTTCATCTGCAAGTGTTGGGACCAGAACTTCATTGTGAACGTCTGTTTTCGCTTTCATTGATAAATTCTTGTTTTCAATAACTATTTTTAAAGCTCCATTCACTTTGTTACCCGCACCAACGCTTCTTTCAACGTCATTATCCGTTCGGCCATCCGCTGTGAACATGCTACCTAACTAACTAACTAACTAACCATCACGCCGTCTCTTTGAAGGGGTAGGCAGTAAGAATGGACTACCACATTTTTCTTTCCTGACATATTTCTCTCGATTCCTCAACATTCATACATCGTGTCATGCACGCGCGTCGATTTCTCTGACTCCTCGCATGGCCGACAATTCAATATTTGATTTATTTGATCGTGCCCCGTTTTCCTCGGTCTTCCTCTATTTCTGGTTCCATTTACATCGTTAACATATATTGTTTTTACCATTCTTTCTTCATTCATTCATTCCATATGTCCAAACCATCTTAACGATCCTTTCATTATTTTGTTCATAACACCATCATTCGCACCGCATTCACTTCTATTTTCATTCGACACTCTATCATACACAGAGTATCCACACATTCGTCTAAGAGATCTCATTTCTACTGCATTTATTATACTATCATCCTTCTTTTGCCAGTTCCATGCTTTGCTTCCATACATAAGGGACGGTAGAAGAACACCAAAATGCTACCTAAATACACAAAAAATTACCTCACCTGTTCCAAGTTCTCTTCGTTCACATTTATATTATGCATGAGAGATGATATAGTTAAACAATATAACATGATATAACGAATACGTTAAATTACTCTTCTGTCTGCGATGCTTTATAGAAGCTTTTTGATCTTCCTACGTCTTCTTATGTTTCATTAATTATTTATTTAAACAAAGTATTTTGCGAATGCATTAATCTGTTAAACAAAGCACGCTTTACACGAGATTAAACACACAACACCGTGTACAACAGGCTTTACAATTATTTATTTATAGACGAAGAGAATTTCTACAATTATTCGTATTTCATCTATTATTTTGTTAAGAATTAGAGCTACGTTAAATTGAAGCGCGTATGGAATTTAAAGATGTATTTTCATGTTACTGTTACTAAATTTTATAATACTGTTATAATATCACAATTAATTTTTTTTCACTGTTAATATTTATTTAGGCCGCTGACTGCTGCTCGTCTCCGATGTAGTGTAGATGGTAAAAACGGAGAATACGGCGTGATGATACTTGTGCGTAATAAAACCGAGTTTTATTATATTGCGGCGATCGGTGCAGGAGTTGAAGCGAAGAGAGTGGTGGCAGTAGCTCAAAGCCCTTACAAGGACTGGTTTTCACGTAGGTAGGAGCGCTAAAGTCTCCCAACGCGCAGCGAGTGAGTGCGTATGTCAAAGTGAGTGCCGATTCCAAACACGACCGGCTTATATAACCTTCGCGGCACCAAGTAACTAGCGATAGCGTTCTCAACGGTTTTCCGTTTTTGAGAATTTCAGTACACTCTTTGCTGTTGCTGTTGCCACGGCGTTATGATTGGCTGTTAACGATGGCGCGACAAACGGCCATTGTTTCCGAGAATACTTCGGTTTATTTTGTCAGAGCCACTGCATACATCTTCGTTACTATGCGCTTCCACTCCTTTCCGACCGCCTTATTTATTTTAACAAATGACAAAAACAAATTAAAACCTTAATCAATATTACTAACATTAATTAAATAAAATGAACATATTTGTATAATAAATAATGAAATAAAATAATAAAAAATAAATAAAATAATAATCTCTTTGCGTACGTCCGATACACTGAGAGTGTCGTTTATTGTGTATTGTGTCGAAGTTTATTGTGTATTGTGTCAAGTTTATTGTAACACCTGATGATACCAACATCGGTTGGCGAAACAGCTGTCGCGACACTGTCAGTGAATAAAAATAAATTGCAATATTATAACAGTGTTATAAATTTTAACAGTAATAATGTTGAAGTATCATGGTGTTTCGTCCAAAACAATGGACTATAGGTGTTTACTTTCTTGTTTTTCGTCACCAGAATATGTTTCAATAAATTGTATACGCAGCAAATGATCTGTGAATTAATTTAATTTTATGATTTATTTATTGTTTCTTGAACAATGGTGTAAAATCCCATATTAAATAATTAATAGGAATGAAAACGCCTGTCTTCTAGGAGTTTTATTATATATTAGATGGAATGACATGTTTCGCCCTTCTAACATGATTCTTGCCACATTTGATAATCCCTTGGAAGGGCGAAACATGTCATTCCATCTAAAATATAATAAAACTCCTAGAAGACAGATGTTTTCATTCATATTAAATGAGCTTATTATCAAATCAAATTAAATCAGTTTATTTACTCAAAAGACATCACAAACAGCAACATGTTTAAGGCATCTATTGAGTACAGGTAAAATATTATAAAAATACAACATAATACAGGAACGCTTTAGAGATGGTTCGACATTAGGATGACAAGATACTTTCTAAAGTCAAGAGTATTTGTCCCCTGAACGTACCTTCACTTATATGAAAGACGTCGATCTCCGAGGAGACCGCGTTAAGCAGACTAATTGCTCTTCCCACCGGTGTCACGAGAGGCAGATTGGTTCTGGCGGCCGGTAGGAAAAACAATCGGTGCTGTCGCTGAAAAAGGCCAACACGCTCTAACACGGTCGAGTTCCGAAATATCGAAATATCCCCTGATTAATTGAAAGAAATTGGTAATGAGATGCCTCTCTCCAGCATAACGGAATATCTCGCTCCGTGAGGACTCCATATCACAGCTTCCTATTTGCCGAGTAAAAAGTCCTCACAATAACACACTTAAGTTTTATTTATATAGATGATATCTGACCTGCTGTTGGTGGTGTTGACGCTGGTGTTGGACCGCGACCTCCTGCTGATGATGGAGTCGCCCTGGTTGACCACGCCGCCCTTGGTGGTGATGGAGAAGGTCCTGAGGCGGTAGAGGTCGTCTGATACTCTTGGATTGAGGGCCTGCTCTGGCAATGAGCAAACCCGAGGGCGGGCATGGGCGGCAACTGTAGAAAAATAACACTTGTCGATAACGTCGCGTTGAAATGATTTTAATTACATTACAACATGACGATCTCTATCGAAAAAACAAAATGTATGACATTTTCCAAAACACCCAAAACATGTAACCTGGTTATAGAAAATCAACCCATAGAACAGGTCAGGACCTTCAAGTATCTAGGCATAGACCTGGTGGGAGGAGTTGATCTGCGGGAATAAATACAAGCCAAGTACGGAAGCGAAGCATGGAACTGGCAGAAGTAGGATGAAAGCAGAATAAATGCGGTAAATATGAGGTCCCTAAGACGTATTAATATAGACCTAAAACTGAGAATACTCCTCATCAAGACCTATGTATGGAGTGTCTTGATGTACGGCTGCGAGACATGGTGCCTATCCGAAAGGGATAAGCGGAGACTAGAGGCTTTTGAGATGTGGTCCTATAGAAGACTCTTTGGAATTTCCTGGAGAGACCACATCACGAATGAGGAAGTTCTTCAAGGAATCGAAGGAGGAAGGCACCTGCTCAGGACCTTGTCCGAAAGGCGTGCAAGATGGATCGGCCATGTAATACGTCAAGAAGGTCTCTTGCATGCCATAATGGAGGGTATGATCGAGGGGACAAACTCTAGGGGACGCCCACGCCGAGAGTACCTGGAGGACCTGTTGGTGGACGTGCGCTGCTCATCATATGCAGATTTCAAAAGAGCCGCACAAGACAGGGAAAAATGGAAGAGAATAATGGAGGAAATTGCTGCAAACCAATCCCAGGATTGAAACCAGAGAAGAAGAAGACGTATTTGTGGTAGAACGATATACGACAGAATCTCAAATGTCGATATAAGAAAGGAATGTAGAACGGAACAAGGCATTATGAACAAAATTATAAAAGGATCGCTCTGATGGTTCGGGCATATGGAACGCATGGATGGAGAAAGAATGGTTAAGAAAGTATACGTTAATGATGTGAATGGAGTACGGAGTAAATTAATCAAATTTTAAAGGTTGGTCATGTTAGAAGTCGGGGGAATCGATGTATGACTCGTTGTATGAATGTGGAGGAAGCTAGAGAGGTTTGCCAGGATAGAGTAGTGTGGCGGTCCATTCTCTCTGCCTACCCCTGCGGGGAAACGGCGTGATATTTTGTTTGTTTTTTTGTTAGCTAACTAACTAACTAACTAACCATCACGCCGTCTCCCCGAAGGGGTAGGCAGAAAGAATGGACTGCCACACCTTTCTTTCCTGACATATTTCTCTCGCTTCCTCAACATTCATACATCGTGTCATGCACGCGCGTCGATTTCTCTGACTCCTCACATGGCCGACATTCAATATTTGATTTATTTGATCGTGCCACGTTTTCCTTGGTCTTCCTCTATTTTTGGTACCATTTACATCATTAACATATAATTTTTTTACCATTCTTCATTTGTTAGCGTAGTAAAAAATGAATGTGGTATTCCCTGTAAACATATACTCGACAGGAAGGCCCTCAAAGAAATCTTGAATATTTTCCATATTTGTACATCCATTAGAAATTTTTTACGACGAACTCAACGAATATTCTTTTTCAAGATTTGTCTTGCGATAGAAAGCGGTACGGGGATGTTTTTTTTCCAATAAAATATCTCCAAAATTTTATAACAGACAAGAGGAATCTCATCTTTCTAATAGGCGGGGCGGAAAATTCGCAAGGGTATTTTGCCAATTATACTTCTGATGCCACCCTCTGTTTGTTATTAAAAAAAACAATATTTCAATATGTTCGTTACGACGCAAACAGGGTTGTTCCAAAAGATACGTTAAATACAAGGAGTATCAAAAGAATGTTCATGTTTGAATTCAGAGCGTTATGTGAAGATAGAATACTCGTAGATGACATTCGGACGGCTTGACTACAGTGGGTCAGTATTGCATTCGAACGGCCGTAAAGTTGAAAGGGTAGAAAAAATTAAATACTTCGGCAGCATACTAACGCAATCTCTTGACCCAGATATAGAAATAAAATGCAGAATTGAGGCAGCAAGAGCTACGTTTAATAAAATGAAATTACTCTTCTGAAATGATAACGTAAACTTGAAACTCCGCCAGAGAATGATCAAATGCTATGTGTGGTCTGTTTTATTGTACGGATGTGGACGTGGACCTTGAAAGTTAACTCAATGAACAGACTGGAAGCATTTGAAATGTGGCTCTATCGCCGAACGCTCAGAGTTCCCTGGACAGACATGGTTACCAATACCGAAGTCCTGAGGCGAGCTAGAGTTGACAGGGAACTGTTATCAACTATCAAGGTTAGAAAGATTTCACATCTGAGTCATATACTGCGTGGGGAATAGTACCACCTTCTCCAACTGATATTGGAGGGGAAAATTGAGGGACACTGACGGCCCGGTAGGAGACAAATGTCCTGGCTGCGAAGCGTGAGGGAGTGGACCGGTATCCGAAGTGTGGAGGAGCTGTTCCGAGTGGCGCAGGACAGCGACAGGTTCGCCGAGGTGATCGCCAACGTTGGGGGGACCCTAGGGCACTTGAAGAAGAAGAATAATGTGGTAATGTTAGATGACTTAGTGCCTGAATTGAAAAACTCTCCTGGCTATAACCAAAGAATATGGTTCCAGCAGGATGGAAACGTCACACACGTCTAATACGTCTCTGCCACGAGTTTGTGAAACTTTCCCTGGCAAATTGATTTTTATTTTTTTTATTTTTTTTTTATTTTTTTTTTTTTATGTACACAACAGGTCGTTTGGACCCAATTACAGTATACAATTTTTTATTTTTTAGCTATTATATTGATTCTCGTGACATGTGATAGGTAGCCAATCTATCGCCATTTTATTGTCACGTGAATTCTACACCAGACCAAAGACAGTGTGACAATCACACTGCCATCGCCGGGAATCGAACCCAGGACCTTCGGCATGGAAGTCAGAGCTCGTAACCACTCTGCCACGAAGGTCTTTTCTAGGATAGGTGACATAAATTGGCCTCCACGCAGTCCTGATATAATCCCTATGAATTTTTTATTGTGGGGTCATCTAAAACCTAAAGTTTACCCCAATAAACCCACTTCCCTGTCGCATTTGAAAGAAAATATTCGTCACGAAATGGTAGCCATTATAAGAGTTTTACTGTTCGACAAAATGAGTGCCGCAAATGCGAGGGTTTACATTTGGACGATATTATTTTTAAGAAATAAATTCGCAAGTTGTGTACTTTAGTAATTAATAATTAAAGGTCGGTAGGAGCGGTTTGCGTGTAGCATGCGGCTCTTTGCAAATACGTTTTCTTAAACTCCAATTTCACCTCATATTAAGCAGCCTTATAACTTATGAATTCCGAGACTCATATGTTATGAGGCTGCTTAAGAAGAGCCGCTGAACAATCTTCGACTTGTACGGCATACGCTCTACCACTCTTTAACTCTTCCAACCATGGCCACACTATTTTCCCTCTAAAAATCCATATCCTAGATATGAATATTTCATATACTCGTATACTCGTTAAATACAACATATTACAACTCAGTTCGCAGTGAGATTGTTCTTCAGCGGATGAAAAAGCATCTGGAGGTGATCGAAAGTGTAAAAACAAGGATACTGCAATACTGTGGTCACGTAATGGTAGAAGAAAAATAAATACCAACTCTCCTATAAGTGATAATTCAGGGGAAAATACCAGGAAGAAGAGAGCCAGGTCAGAGAAGAATCTCTTGGCTGCATGATTTAAGACAATGGATCAGAAGTAGCCCCACATTGCTTTTCAGGGTCGCATTCAACAAGTGGAAATAGCCCTGATCAACGCCAGCCTTCGCAGAGAAGACGACGCTTAGAGAAGAAGAATATTGGATACATGCAGCTCTCTGGTACTTTTGTTATACTGTTCCCATGAGAATTTGGCTCTTCTCACTTGACAAACTGCTGACTCTTGGTCTAAGGGATCTCATCTCTACCGCATTTATTCTGCTCTCATCCTTCTTCTGTCAGTTCCTTGCTTCACTTCCATACATCAGGGTTGATACTTAAACTTAATTGTGAACGACCATGAGTTTATATCGTCCTGTTGATGATCAAGGTGTAAAGCCTTCGAAACATGTCGAGAAAAAACTCAAGAATCCGTTTAAAATTCATAAAAAAATTGTCATTTAAACTCAATTACTGTACACATTTTTTTAAGCTTTTGATTCTCATGACATATGGTAGGTAGACAGCCTATCGTCACTTTAATTGTCAGATTAATTCCACCAGACCAAACCAGCGTGAATTTTTTTTCAAATTGTCATCGCCGGGAATCGAACCCGGGACCTTCGGTGTGGTCATCATGTTTTTAAATGAAGATTATTATTTAGTCAGATACGGTAGCTGTAAAAACCTATTATATCCAAGGTAAAATTGTCGGAAAATGAATTGTCGTGACTGGCTGGAAACCATTTGATTCAAAGTAAAATAAATGTGTGCCGAAGATTTGTCATAAAATACAGCATCAAAGACCTCCATTGACTGAAATGTCCAGAAAGGATAAAATACAAGCTCTGTTAGACGGTTTTTAAGGTGTTGCATGGAATGGCACCAGCTTATATATATGAACTCTGCATCAGCAAAACCTGAATGCCATACAATCTACATGCAGTCTGCGATCGTTAGATTGACTGTGCCAAAACGCTCTCACACACAAACTTTGGTGATCGAGTCTTTGCAGTAACTGGCCCTTCAGCCTGGCTTCAATGATTGGTTGTCCCTCGTGTCCGAGGAAGACTGTCCTTCACGGTTGTGGGTCCGCTTGTGATTGAAGAGCCCGATCCTGGACCCACGAATTTTGGGGTAACTGGGTCAGGGGAAGGCGCTTGTGATGGAGCCATCACCGTCTCCCAGTGGTCTCTCCTTTCTACTCCTCCTCATCTCTGCGACGTCGTCTCTGCGCTGTGCTTCAAAGTCTTGCGTGCCTTTATGTACTGTTGTTATTCACCTAGGTCTGCGATAGTCGATATTAGTCTTTTGTAGGTTTCCTTTAAGGGAGTCCTTAAAGCGTTTCCTTTGACCACCGTGTGAGCGTTTCCCTTGGGTAAGCCGAGAGTACATAATCTTCCTTGGGAGTCTTGTCTTAGGCATTCTGATTACGCACATTTTAAAATTATTCTTTCCTGATGTAAATGTTGATCAACTGCATCAGGTGAAGTCCTCATACTATATTTATTATTTAACTAGTTCATAAAACGGCGCATTTTCTACAGCGCCCTTGAGATGATTAATGGCGCTCTATAAATTATTCAATTAATTATTACTATGGTCTGGGGTTCGAATTGTCAGTAGGGTCGCGGCGAGTCACATCTTGCTGGAGGGTGTGATTCTATAAAATGCTGCGAAACGCCCAGTTGCATTCCACCGGCAACACTTCTGACTAGTCCAACTCGTTAGCGTCCCTATCGCGAACCCCGGGCAATGGGGTCACACTCATAACCGTGTGATCACAACAGATAACGAGGGGATGAAAGGCAAGTTTTTGGCGCCTCCAAACCAGATACAATCCACCAGAGAAGGCAACGGAAACCACTCTGGACACCTTTTCCCGGGAATCACTATGGCGAATACCTTTGCTGTAGTGATCGCCAACGTTGAGAGGACCCGACATGGCACCAAAAGAAGAAGATGGTTCAGTTGCAGCACAACATCCCTGTTTAGAGCTGCTGTTTCAAGGGTGAAAATAGTCATGATGTTGTCGAACCTCCGATAGGACAGGAATAAGAAAAATAATAAAAAATATATAACAAACCTGGGAGTTCTAGGAAGTTAGAAGTCCTCCTTTGCCTTCCGCGTACCGTGTTTTGAAAATTAAGCGGTCCAATATCCTCTTTGGAGCAACTGGACACTACGGAATCCCTGGATCCCCTTCTGCTCGCCAAGTATGCTAGACCCCCTTTCATAGACCCCCTCCTCATAGGAGAAGAAGGCCTGCTTATGCTTGTGGACCTAGTGACTGGCACATCATCAGTATCGTCTGTGAGATCCGAGGTGGACTTTCTGCACCGCTCTACTGTTCTACAGCTGTCTTTATCGTCCAATTCTTTCACGTGTTCTTCCGCTCCAACATTGTTGCTGGAAGAATACGGACTTCTTCTGTTTATTGTGTTGCTAGAGTTGTATCTTGAAGAAGTCTTGCTCGGGGATACGTATCCGGGATTCGTGTGAATATGAATTGGCGGTGTTGACACTCTGCTGCCTTTGGGGCTGCCTACACTCGTCTTGAACGCTGGAGATGAGTTCACGTGTATCATTGTTGGGTAACTGTATTCGCTGCCTGAAGCGGCTCCGTTTATATCTGGCTCGCTATGCTCGTGTATGAAGCTGAACTTTCTCGGGCTTTTCGGGCTTCTTAGGTTCATCATCTTTGGGGATTTCGGGGGTTTGCAGTGGGCGCTAGGGCTACGGTCGTAGCTGCAGCCTGACTGAGGGGTGTAGTACCCTGACGATCCGCTCGAGACTACGGATGGACTCTTTTGGGGGAATACAAAGTGCCTTGGGCTCTTTGGCGTGGTAGGTCTTGGAGAAAGTTGGGCCGCGAAAGACCCAGGACTATTGATGGCCATTCTCCTATCGATGCGTGTTATCTGCAAACAAAGAAATCGTCTATTAAAAAAAATCTTTAATATAATGACACAAAACGCTTTTTATTAAATTTCGAAGACATTAGAAAAACTTGTGGAATATAGGATATCGTTCGGTGGAGTAGATCCAGAAGAAGATACTGGAGGGACCATGTAGCCAGAAGCGATAGTGACAGACTCGCATATACAGCCGCTTACGAAATACCCTTCGGATACCGTCCACCTAGAAGACCGCCTAAGAGATGGAAGGACAGCTGGACCTCATCATTACTGGAGGGACCATGTAGCCAGAAGCGATAGTGACAGACTCGCATATACAGCCGCTTACGAAATACCCTTCGGATACCGTCCACCTAGAAGACCGCCTAAGAGATGGAAGGACAGCTGGACCTCATCATCTCATTTATGTACTACAGATCGTCAAATCTATTAAAATTTAAAATTTTTCGAGTATCATGAATTTACATTTGAAAAATTATTGCACTCTATTTAACTTCTTTCTCTTCTTCGTGTCAAAGACAAGATTGTATTTGAAGATTGATTTCAAGAATTGCCCTACAAATGCTTTCATCCTTCCACTTAATCTTGCCATTGTGGTGGAGGGTTTACCGGCTTTGTGTCATTTCCAGTGACACCGGGTGTTATATTTATAGTTACATCATACATGCGGCATCTTCCTTGGCCTCTGATAAACATCATTCTTCCTTCTTTGAATTTATATAAAACGAAGAAGCCGAAGAAGACGAATAAGACGAAGAAGACGAAGATGACGAAGAAGAAAAAGAAAGCGATGAAGACGAAGTAGACGAAGAAGACGAAGTAGACGAAGAAGACGAAGTAGACGAAGAAGACGAAGTAGACGAAGTAGACGAAGATGACGAAGAAGAAAAAGAAAGCGATGAAGATGAAGTAGACGAAGAAGACGAAGTAGACGAAGAAGACGAAGTAGACGGAGAAGACGAAGATGACGAAGAAGAAAAAGAAAGCGATGAAGACGAAGTAGACGAAGAAGACGAAGTAGACGGAGAAGACGAAGTAGACGAAGAAGACGAAGTAGACGAAGAAGACGAAGATGACGAAGAAGAAAAAGAAAGCGATGAAGACGAAGTAGACGAAGAAGACGAAGTAGACGAAGAAGACGAAGTCGACGGAGAAGACGAAGTAGACGAAGAAGACGAAGTAGACGAAGAAGACGAAGTAGACGAAGAAGACGAAGAAGACGACTAAGAAGATGACAAAGAAGAAGAAGAAGAAGAAAAAGTTTTTTTTTAATTACCATATTTGAATGTGGTGGATTACGAAGCAAAGTAGAATTAAGAATTTTTATTATATTATAGCATAGCACGGGAGCGGTAAACGTACATAATTACACCTATATTAACTTATAGTATTATACATATAAAATGGAGGCTATTCCTCCCTTCCCTCATGCGGTCAATAGATGTGTTTTCCATGTAGCGTGTTGTTATAATGCTTATATAATAGCGCTAATGGTCTGGTGGGGAACAGATATTATATCGCAGATATAAATATAACGCATAAAACCTAGCAGCCCTCACGGTTCGAGAAGAAATCTTTGAGATAACGCAAACACAGAATGTTCCCTGCCCGCTACATAACCTAACAATTCATATTTCACAACAAAATCACACCAACGAATGAAGAAATAATGGTAAAGAAAGCACAGCACAACGATGCAAATGGAACTAGAAATAGAGGGAGACCTGGGAAAACGAAGCACGATCATATCAAACTAACGTACTAACTAATTAACTAACCATCACGCCGTCTCCCCGAGGGGTAGGCAGAAATAATGGATGGCCACACTTTTCTTTCCTGGCATATTTCTCTCGCTTCCTCAACATTCTCTTTTAATAGATCTGTGGATCTGTTTTTATGGCGTCGAGGTCTCCTGGGACACAGAACTCCTACTGTCTCGCCATCTCTTCGCAGGTCTTCCGGGTTGGCGAGTTCCCATTGGCACGTTGTTTGCGGCTGCTTGGGGCATGGGGGAGTCTATCGTCGCTCATTCGTTCTACGTGGTCGCGCCAGAAGCGTCTTCTTATCCTGCCCCATCTGACAATATCTTCGGTATCGCAGGTCTCACGTATTACTGTGTTTCTGATTCTGTCCCTCAGTGTTTTGCCCAGAATAGCGCGGAGTGTCTTCGTTTCGGCGGTTCGTAAAGGTGCTTTGGTTCTATTTGTATCAGCCCTCGATTCTATACCATAAGTCATTATGGGTCTGACACATGTTTTATATATTCGCACTTTGCTTTCCACTCGCATATGCTTGTTCTTCCACACAAAATCTTTCAAGCATCCAGATATTGCAGCCGCTTTGGTGGTGTGCTCGCGAACTTCATTATAGAGATCCGTTGAGAGATCTATGCCCAAGTATTTGAATTTTTGGACCTGTTCTATGGGTTCATTATCAAGTATCAATTCGCAGGTGGTTGGCTGTTTTGAAACTGTCGTACACTTAGTTTTACTAATAGATATCAACATGTTGTCTTGGACTTGGATCTTCTGGCTTACAGAGGTTCAGCTCGAATGGCTATTCCTCTTACGTCTGTAGGAAACATAGTTGGAATGCGATTTGGTAGTTGTTTTATGATGGGGCTAAATGTATGGCCCGGAGTGTCCCTCCGAAAGAAGGCGAGGGAGGATTTTGGGTTTACGATAAAGTCTTACATTATTGTCAAGGAATGGAAGACCAGTTAGGGTTGGGATTTTATTTATAAAAAAAGTCTGTTTCCGAGGGGAAGATAAGAGGAGCAGTGCCTGGATGGAGTTGGGGTAGGAGATAGCGTCCTGCGTGAGACCATTTTGTTTGGCGGAGTACGTAGTGGGCTATCGGGGAGGATTTTTTTTTGTCCGCATTGATTGCGGGAGGGGTAAAGGACTGAATGGTGGTGGATAACTTGGTGGTAAAGGGTCATTATTTATAAGGAAGATACAGTTTAGCACTCTGGTTGAATTTATCTAGTATCTGTTGTATATCAGTTTCAGAATCTGCTATTATAGTAAACGAAGAATGCAAACATTCAACATATGTATCTAATAAAACACAAATAATTATACAGATAGTTTTTTTTTTTTTTTTAAAAGACTAATATCAAGGATTTACATAAATGATATTAGAATTTATTTTACAATCTTCAATATGAGCAGAAAATAGCTCATTATTATGAAGAAGGAATCTGGTCGTATCCAGGCTTGAACCCATGTCCCCTGGATCAGGAGCCAAGCGTTCTATCCCCTAGACCACCACCCGGTCTGATGTACAGTATAATTATTTGTATTTTATTAGATACATATGTTGAATGTGTGCCTTCATATCATACCCTTCGTAAAACACTTTCGAAAATATATTTTGGTATTCCCTAATGTAGAAAAATTCCCTTCCTACACACGGACCCAAATGAAATATTATAGAACCGGGTCGTAATATTTTTAGAAAAACGTTTTTCCCGCCGAAAGGAACAGAAATTCAGTTTACAAAAACTGTATATATTTTCATATCATCTTGACATTTGAAATTAGCGCTGTTTGCATTCTTATTTTTCTTGTATTTCCTCTCGTATCGGAGATTTGACAACATCATAGCTATGTCTACTAGTGATACAACGGAAGTGTCGTAAACGGAAACTGAAACAGATGTAAAAAGTAAATTTTAGCGGAAACAGAAACAGAAACGGATGCGCAAGCGGAAGTGTGAGTACTATGAATAATAAAAGTATAAAAAATACTAATTTTAACTAACTAAACTAACTAACTAACCATCACGCCGTCTCCCCGAAGGGGTAGGCAGAATGAATGGACTACCACACTTTTCTTTCCTAACATATTTCTCTCGATTCCTCAACATTCATACATCGTGTCATGCACGTGCGTCGATTTCTCTGACTCCTCACGTAGCCGACATTCAATATTTGATTTATTTGATCGTGCCACGTTTTCCTCGGTCTTCCTCTTTTTCTGGTTCCATTTACATCGTTAAAATATATTTTTGTTACCATTCATTCCATATGTCCAAACCATCTCAATGATCCTTTCATTATTTTGTTCATAACACCATCATTCGCACCGCATTCACTTCTTATATTTTCATTCGGCATTCTATCATACGCATAGTATCTACACATTCGTCTAAGAAATCTCATTTCTACTGCATTTTATCTACTTTCATCCTTATTTTGCCAGTTCCATGCTTCGCTTTCATACATAAGGGTTTAATTAAATTAATATTCAAAATTAAGTAGTGGTAAGTTATATTTTCTAAGAGCGAGGTCGACAGCCGTATACATCAGGCGAGGCTTGCATTTAATAAAAGGTCGAAAATAATAGAGTCAAATAATATAGACCTAAAACTGAGAATACTCCTCATCAAGACCTATGTATGGAGTGTCTTGATGTACGGCTGCGAGACATGGTGCCTATCCGAAAGGGGTAAGCGGAGATTAGAGGCTTTTGAGATGTGGTCCTATAGAAGACTCTATGGAATTTCCTGGAGAGACCACATCACGAATGAGGAAGTTCTTCAAGGAATCGAAGGAGGAAGGCACCTGCTCAGGACCTTGTCCGAAAGGCGTGCAAGATGGATCGGCCATGTAATACGTCAAGAAGGTCTCTTGCATGCCATAATGGAGGGTATGATCGAGGGGACAAACTCTAGGGGACGCCCACGCCGAGAGTACCTGGAGGACCTGTTGGTGGACGTGCGCTGCTCATCATATGCAGATTTCAAAAGAGCCGCACAAGACAGGGAAGAATGGAAGAGAATAATAGAGGAAATTGCTGCAAACCAATCCCAGGATTGAAACCAGAGAAGAAGATATTTTCGGGGAGACAGCGTGATGGTTAGTTAGAGAGTTAGTTACAACTTTATTTTTCTAACCGAAATGATGAAATGATAACTGGTAGTCAATTTCTTAAAAAGTAAGAACATGACGCAGAGAATAACAGGCTAAAAGGCTTTGACCAAGACCCTTTATGCGCCCTTGAGGTGATTACATCACAAAAACGGCGCTTTAAAAGTTAACATATTATTATTATTACAATATTATTAAGAGAATAATGCAGTAGAAATGAGACCTCTAAGACGAATGTATGGCAAATCTGTATATGATAGAGTGACAAATGCAAATATAAGAAGTTAATGTGGTGCGAATGAAAGTGTTATGAACAAAATAAGGAAAGGGTCATTGAGTTGGTTTGGACACATGGAAAGAATGAGTGAAGACAGAATGGTAAATAAGGTATATGTAAACGGCGTGAACTGAGCTAGAAATAGAGAAAGGACGAGGAAAACGTGGCACGATCAAATCAATCAAATATTGAATGTCGGTCACGTGAGGAGTCGGAGAAATCGACGTGCGTGCATGACAAGATGTATGAATGTAGAGGAAGCGAGAGTTGTTCTTTCTTCCATTCTTTCTGCCTACCCCTCCGGGGAGACGGCGTGATGGTTAGTTAGTTAGTTTTTTATTAAGAGGAAGAAGAAAAGACCAATATTTTGCTACAAATTACAACATGAATATTGCGGCAAGCGAAATCAATTTCGAATTGTTGGATCGTTGGCTTCCTATTCGAGCTCCAAACCATTGGAAGTAATCCTATTGTAGCTACAAGATATAATCCCAGGACAAAAGCAAGTATTTTCAATCGGATTTGGCAATTTTAAAATCGTTTATCTCGATATCACAGAAGAATAAATAGAATTGGAGATGCGAGAACGAACCATAGACCGTTTTTACGATAAATATATACAAAAAAGTTGCAAGTTAATACTTCTTTTTATTGTTTCTTAAACAATTATTAAAAACCCCATATTAAAATCATTCTTCTTCTTCAAGTGCCCTGTCGGGTCCCCCAACGTTGGCGATCACCTCAGTGAACCTGTCCCTGTCCTGCGCCGCTCGGAACAGCTCCTTCACACTTCGGATGCCGGTCCACTCCCTCACGTTTCGCAGCCAGGACATTTGTCTTCTACCGAGCCCTCAATTTTCCCCTCCAATATCAGTTGGAGAAGGTGGTACTTTACCCCACGCAGTATATGACCCAGATGTGAAATCTTTCCAACCTTGATAGTTGATAACAATTCCCTGTCAACTCTAGCTCGCCTCAGGACTTCGGTATTGGTTACCATGTCTGTCCAGGGAATTCTGAGCATTCAGCGATGGAGACACATTTCAAATGCTTCCAGTCTGTTCATTGAGTTAACTTTCAAGGTCCACGTCCACATCTATACAATAAAACAGACCACACATAGCATTCGATCATTCTCTGGCGGAGTTTCAAGTTTACGTTATCATTTCAGAAGAGTTATTTCATTTTATTAAACGTAGCTCTTGCTGCTTCAATTCTGCTTTTTATCTCTACATCTGGGTCAAGAGATTGCGTTAGTATGCTGCCGAGGTATTAAAATTTTTCCACCCTTTCAACATTACGGCCGTTCAAATGCAATACTGACCCACTGTAGTCAATCATTAATACGAATGAAAATGATAGTTAATGGAAATTACATGTTTCGCTTTTTTGAATTACAGTTTTTTCATTAAGAGCGCTCAAACTTTGAAATAAAATAAAACAATTTTTCTAAGTGATATTGCCATTATTTTATTTTTATTTTAAAGGCCATTAAATGATATTATATATGAAATATAATTTTTGCCAAATAGTTGCCGTGGCTTTGCTGCTGATGGTGTATCCTGGTGGTCAAAAGGTTTTTCAATAAGGACGCTCGAACTTTAACAGCGTATAGCGGCCATTTTAATAAAGCAATAGCTGCAAAATTTGACAAGAATACTTATTTAGTCTTGATATTTTAGTATGAAACGCTGCACGCTTCAACAACTCGTTGAAATTGCTTAAATTTATTATCAAAATCAGTGATCTGTTCGCCAATTTATGGCATTCATGGCCGTCCTGCAGAGTCCACAATACGTCGTTTAATGCATAAATTTAAGACTCTTGTGGCTTAAACTGGATGATATGGATACCGACAACATAGGGTTCCAACAGGACGGCGCTACGTAGCATACAGCGCATGCCAAATGCAAATATAAGAAGTGAATACGGTGCGAATGAAAGCGTTATGAATAAAATAATGAAAGGGTCATTAAGATGGTTTGGATACATGGAAATCATGAATGAAGAAAGAATGGTAAAAAAGTATGTGACGTAACAATGAAAATGGAACTAGAAATAGAGGAAGACCAAGGAAAGAATGGCACGATCAAATCAATCGAATATATGAATGTTGTGGAATCGAGGGAAAAATGGCAGGAAAGAACAATGTGGCGGTCCATTATTTCTTCCTACCCCTTTGAAGAAACAGTGTGATGGATATTTATTAAGTTCTTGATACGGACTCCTCACGACACGAGATATTACGTCATGCTGAAGAGGGTTCAGAAAAAAAATGGTGGTATCTCTACATGAGGGAGTATGGTAGTTATCTATGGCTCTATCCTACGGCTTTCTTCTCTACAGCTTCGAAGAGATGGGCATCTCATAACCCATTTCTTTAGATTAATCAGAGGATATTTCGAGAACTCAGCCGTGCTCGAGGATGTTGGTCTTTTTGTCCCTGATAGATATCTCCGACCGCCCGCCAGAACCAATCTGCCTGGTAACACCGGTGGGAAGAGCAATTAGTCTGCTGAACGCGGTCTCTTTGGAGATCGACGTCTTTCATATTAATGAAGGTACGTTCAGGGGACAATCACTCTCGACTTTTGAAAGTATTAAGTCTTTGTAATGTCGAACCATCTCTGTCTTATGTTGTATGTGTATAATATTTGACCTGTACCCATTAGATGCCTTAAATATTTATGCTGTTTGTAATGTATTATGAGTTAGTAAAGTGATTTGATTTGATTTGATGGAAATACTTAACTTCTGAAATGTTACAATGTATATAAGTAAGGCCAATGTTTAAGCCAAAAGAAATAAAATTAAATGTCACTAAACTTGGAGTGAAAATGTCAACCAGGGTATTTTTTAGAAGCTCAGCACCGAAACGCCACTATTAAATTAGGGTCATCACGCCACACATTAAATAAACCCTTTCAGAAGTATTTAGTTGGGCAAAATTTCAAGGTGTTCCTACCCGAAAATTTATCTCTAGTACTTAATTACATAATAAGTGGCGCGGTAGAATGTTTTTAAAATTACAGTGGAACAACGTTTATCTGGACTAATTGGGAGCGAATGTGTTCTGGATACCAATTTTCAGGATAATACTCTTCTTCTTCTTATTCTTCAGCCTATTTCCGTCCACTCTTAGACAAAGGCCTCCTCTATTCGCTTCCATGTCACTCTGTCTTGTGCAAACTGCATCCAGGTTATTCCGACGTGTCTGTTCATATCACAAACAATCTACAATCCGTTTTCAATGCGGCAGCACGACTTATAAAAGTTGTTAAAAAAACTCGCATATTTCACAACATCTAAAAGATCTTCATTGGCTCAAGTGTTCTGAAAGAATCCAGTATAAACTATGCTGGACGGTTTATAAAGCGCTTCACGGAATGGCACCAGCCTATATATCTGAACTTTGTGTTGCTGATAGCCCTAACTTGCGGCAATCTACGTTTCGATCAGCAAACTCCTCGGCAATAGGCAGATTAGTTGAGCCAAAGCGCAACCCCCGGACAAATTTCGGAGATCGGGCCTTCGCAGTGGCAGGTCCGTCCGCCTGGAATATGCTTCCTGCACGCCTCAGATGCATTGACAATCCGACAGACTTTAAATCTCACCTAAAAACCCACCTTTTCAAAATATCCCATAAAATGTAAACAACGGTTATCTGATTGCTGGTGTCACATGCAGCTCTCATGACTAAAAACATTGTCAAAGCGCCCTTGAGGTGAGCTATTCACGAAAACGGCGCTATACAAATTAGCCTAATTATTATTATTATTATTATTATTATCACCTTTCCACCGTAGTTGCGGTAGCCATGCACTTCTCTTTGCCGTCCACGGTCTCCAAGTCAGCAATCTTATTGTCCATTTTTCGTCTGAGCTTCTGGCTACGTGACCTGCGGATAGCCATTAGAAATTCGCTACCCAGTATCCAAATCTGTAGGTTTGAATATGAACCTGGCAAGGAGATGGGCACGGAAAGACTTCAAATCAACGTGGAATCGAGAATGTCTATGAATATAATAATAATAATAATATTAAACTCTTCTTCTTCTTCTTCACTTTTGGTAGACTCAGGAGTCTGTTATTTCAGGCGGGTCCTCTTGAGACGCTGAACTCCAGCTTTCTCTCCACCGTTTCGGGGGTCTTCCTGGTCTGCGTTGTCCGTTTGGCGTTCCATGGAGAGCTGTGTGAGGGTATTATTTGCAAACCTGGCAAACTCCATCATTAGATGTTTTGAGTAAATCGCAAAAAACTGATACGCTAATAAAATGCGCTTTTTTACGATATTTATTTTTTTCATCTCAACCAGTTAGTATTTTAAAAGTAATCAGCCATGAAATAATCATCATTATGTTGATAATTAAAGTTAAATAATGAATTTAATTTTGGAGTTTGCCAGCTTTGCAACACTCAAGTGGAGGTTGCCATGTTTGCAACAAACCCTATATTTTAATAGCAAAATTCTTCAGAATGAAGCCGAATTTGAAACTGAAAATCAATACAAATTGTGTGCAAATGTTTTATGAATAAGACCCAATTCACATCTCACTTTTGATTGTTGGTGGAGTTTGCCGGGTTTGCAAATAATACCCTAATGTATGGTATCCTATTTGAGCTCATTCTTTCTACATGTTGATACTAGTATCGCCGTCTTCGACGTCCCCATCTGACCACATCTTCGACCTCGCAGATTTCATAGATAATATTAATAATAATTAGGCTTATTTGTATAGCGCCGTTTTCCTGAATAGCTCACCTCAAGGGCGCTTTGACAATGTTTTAGTCATGATACCCGCATCTGACACCAGCAATCAGATAACCGATAACCTGGGACCCAATACTCGATTGGGACGAGAAAACCTGCCTACCTCTGCGAAGAAACGGCGATTGTTTTATTTGTGGTTTGAAAAAAAAACGGTAGTTGGGTGTGCAAGTTTTATTTATTTTTTCATTGAAAAGGGGGAGCACGTTAAAAAACATTGGGAACCTGTGTTTTATATTCTATTTCGTCCAAACTCCGAGCAAATATTAAACTTTTAGATTTTCCATTAAAAGCGGATTTTGTTTTGTGGTTTTTATCTCTGATACCAAAATTGTTTCTTTCTGATCAGGAAAAATGGTTTGTGGTCAATATATTCCTGGGGAATATTAACTTTTGGGCTTTTTGGATGTGTAAATAGGAATAAAATTCAATATGATGTCAATTCCTCGTGTAAGGAAGCGAAGCATGGAACTGGCATAAGAAGAATGAAAGAAGAATAAATGCAGTATTATAAACGAGATCTCTTAGACGAATGCGTGGATAATCTGTGTACGATAGAGTGTCGAATAACAATATAAGTGAATGCAGTGCGAATGAAAGTGTTATGAACAAACAATTTAATTTTAGATAAACTTAAAGCGTTAACACTGTGGAATTCCATAATGACGAATTTTTATGAGTTTAAACACCGCTTTTTCCACTTTTGAGTTTATTTTTCTTGACAAGTTTCGAAGGCTTACACCTTCATCATCGGAAGAACGATATAAACATGTCGGGAAAAATAAACTCAAAAGTGGAAATTACAGTGTTTTAATTCATGAAAATTTAAATCACTGTTATCTATATATTCCTTCTTCATTCATTCTTTCCATATGTCCAAACCATCTTAATGTTACTTTCATTATTTTGTTCATAACAATTTCATTCGCACCGCATTCACTTCTTATATTTTGATTCGACACTCTATCATACACAGAGTATCCACACATTCGTCTAAGAGATCTCATTTCTACTGCATTTATTCTACTTTCATCCTTCTTTTGCCAGTTCCATGCTTCGCTTCCATACATCGGTAGAAGAACACCATTGTGCACTGCTATTCTAGCTTTTTTGGATAGGTTTTTGTTTGCGATGACAACTTTAAGTTCACCATTCACTTTGTTGCCTGCCCCAACCCTTCTTTCAATATCCCTCTCCACTCGCCCATCTCTTGTAAACATACTACCTAAATACACGAACTCAACTACTCTGATCAGCATTTTTTGATCGGACCCATAAATAATCATATTAGCTTCTTTTAACAAAACAAATCCATTAAAAAAACAAAGCTATAACCATAAGTTCTCAAACTTTTTTGGACCACTGCCTTTTCAAGTAATTTATAGATATAAATTTTAAATGGTTTTGACATGTTGCCTCCCTCCATCGATTCTGCTGAGAACCACGTCATTCGTGATGTGGTCTCTCCGGGAAATAGCACCACATCTTAAAGGCCTCCTGTCTGTTTCTCTCTCTTCTTCCTCAACCTATTCCTGTCCACTCCTAGATAAAGGCCTCCTCCATTCGCTTCCATGTCACTCTGCCTTATTCAGACTGCATCCAGGTTATTCCGACAAGTCTGTTCAGATCATCCTTCCACCGTAGTTGCGGTCGCCCTGCACTTCTTTTTGCCGTCCACGGTCTTTAAGTCAGCAGTCTTCTTGTCCATTTTTCGTCTGAGCTTCTGGCTACGTGACCTGCCCATTGCCATTTTAGAGTCGTCACCCGGTGGATGATGTCAGTAACCTTTGTTTTTTCTCTCACCGTATGGTTTCTGACTCTGTCTCTCAGGCTTATTCCTAACATGACTCTTTTCTTGGGTCATTTTTCATCAATCATATACCAGGAAACCTCAATGATTATTTCCAGCATACAACAGGAAATTTCAATGAATGTTTAAATCATATACCAGGAAACTTCAATGATTATTTACATCATATACCAGGAAATTTTGATGATAATTTCATTCATATAACAGGAAATTTTAATGTTTTTTCCATCATATACCAGGAAATTTCAATTATTATTTATATCGTATACCAGGAAATTTTCATGATAATTTCAATCATATAACAGGAAAATTTAATGATTGTTTCAATCATATACCAGGAAATTTCAAAGATTGTTTCAATCATATAACAAGAAACTTTAATGTTTTTTTCATCATACTCCTATACCAGAAAATTTCTATGAATCTTTCACTCATATACCAGGAAACTTCAATGGTTTTTCCATCATATACCATAAAATTTCAATTACAATATATACCAAGAAATTTCAATGATTGTTTCTATTATATACCAGAAAATTTCAATGATTATTTCCAACATACACCAAGAAATCTTAATGAATGTTTCAATCATATACCAGGAAACCTCAATGATTATTTCCATCATATACCAGGAATTTCTTATGAATCTTTCAATCATATGCTAGGAAATTTCACTGATTGTTTCAATCACATAACAGGAAATTTTAAAGATTATTTCCATCATATACCAGGAAATCAGGAGAGATTTCAAAGGTGATTAGGCTGTCAAACAGACGGGACCGGTCAAGTTTGGCCGCAGTTCTATACCGCCTACGCAAGCATAGAAGCCTGTTAGAAGCAACTTGCGTTTATTTGCGGCACTTTACTTTTGCTTCGCCCTGGGCGATCTACGGACCGCAGGGGTGGCTCGTGAAATGTATTTAATTGCGATATAACCCAAGAACATGGAAAATACTTTATACCTTCACTAACCCGTGCTATGTAGGTAGGACACATTGCTTGTAATGACTTTAATATCTCTATACATATAATAAAATCAAATCAAATCAGTTTATTTCTCAAAGATATTACATTTTAGGTAAACTTAAGGTGTTAACACTGTGGAATTGCATAAATTGATATTTTTATGAAATTTGTTGGTAGAAGTTCATTTTAAATATTCTTCTTATTCTTCTACTCCTTATAGACCTTTGGTCTGTTCCTGAAATCAGGCTGGTCTCTCTTGGGAGGATGACTCCCAACTAGCTCTCGATCTCTTCGGCGGTCTTCCGGACTGCATGTAGGTGCCAGAAGATGGCAGCAAGCTGCCGAAACCGTTCGACGATAAACACACTTGGTACCGCAGAATGCTCCGTATACCTTGGACCGATAGGGTCAGTAATGCAGACGTACTACAGAGAGCCAAAGCCAATAGAGAGCTGTTGTCCAGTGTGAAAATTAGAAAGGTCTCATATTTGGGGAGATAAATGCTACCTCCTTCGACTGATATTAATGGGTAAAGTGGAGGGACATCGGGGAGTTGGTGGAAGGGTGCTGTCCTGGTGGAACCTCAAAGAGTGGACAGGAATAACAAGATTTCAGAACCTGTTCCAAGTGGCGCAGGATAGAGATGCCTTTGCTGCAGTGATCGCCAACGCTGGGGGGACCTGACAAGGCACTGAAAGAAGAAGATGGCACCCCTCGTACCCACGGGCAATGGGGATTATTATATTATTATTATTATTATTATTATTATTATCAATAGAACGATATAAAAAGTTTAATTCGCTTTTGAAACATGTCGAGAAAAATATACTCAAAAGTGGAAAAAAACAGTGTTTTAATTCATAAAAAATTCGTTAAGGTATTAAAAATTAAGTCATCTATTGAGAACAGTTAAAATATAATAACTATATAATACCAGGAACGCATGAGAGATGGTTCGACTTTAGGAATACAAAATACTATCTAAAGTCAAGAGTATTTGTCTTCTGAACGTACATTAACTAAAATGAAAGACGTCGATCTCAGAAGCGATCATGTTCAGCAGTTTGATTGCTCTCCCCATTGGAATAATCAGAGACAGGTTGGTTCTGCATGTTGGGAGATAAAACCGTCTGTGTTGACGCAACAACAAAAACAACAAACCATCACGCCGTTTCTCCGCAGGGGTAGGCAGAGAGAATGGACCACCACACTACTCTATCCTGACATACCTCTCTAGCTTCCTCCACATTCATACAGCGAGTCATACACGCACGTCGATTCTTCCGGTTTCTGACATGACCAACTTAAAATTTGATTAATTTGGTCATGCCATGTTTTCCTCTGTCTACCTCGATTCCGTAATCCATTTACATCATTAAAGTATACTTTTTTAACCATTCTTTCTTCACCAACGCGCTCCATATGTCCGAACCAACGCAGCGATCCTTTCATAATTTTGTTCATAATACCTTCTTCCGCTCTACATTCCTTTCTAATATCAGCATCTGAGATTCTGTCGTTAATCGTTCTACCACACATGCGTCTTAGGGGCCTCATTTATAATACGCTCTTGTTTGACGCTATTGAAGATAACCATCCGGAACATAAAGAAAGACCCTCCAAGATGAGGAAGAAGAAAAAGACGATATATAATTTTAAAAAACGGTGGATACGTGTAACATAAATTAAATAAACACAAAATTCCGGATCGTCCATGTCAACATGCGCAACATCGAAAAAAACATTATATGTTTATTATATTATGTGCTAAATTAAAAAAAAACGGTGGATTCGTGGAAAATAAATTAAATAGACAATATGTGCACCATCTAAAAAGAACATTTTGTGTTAAATTATTATTATTTTGTTATTTTATTTTATATCATTGTATTTTATATTATTTGTTTTAGATTTATTTTGTGGGTGTTGGACGATCGAAGTGTGCGCGGGAGATGCCTATTGGTGGCGATGAGGTTCGCAACCTTTATATCGGGTGGTGGTCTAGGGGATAGAACGCTTGGCTCCTAATCCAGGGGACATGGGTTCAAGCCTGGACACGACCAGATTCCTTCTTCATAATAATGAGCTATTTTCTGCTCACATCGAAGATTGTAAAATAAATTCTAATATCATTGATTTAAATCCTTGATATTAGTCTTTTTATATAAAAAAAATAAATAAAAAATCACACCGCGTCTCCCGCGGGGCGAAAAGAGAAGGATGGAATGCAGCATCCGTAAAAGTGTGACAGTCCATTCTTTCTGCCTACCCTTTCGGGGAGACGGCGTGATGGTTAGTTAGTTAGTGAGTTAAATGCCTCTTTAAAACAGATTACTATTGTTAAGAGGTACCTTGGTAACGGATCAATAAATAAATAAAAACTAACTAACTAACCATCACGCTATTTCCCCGGAGGGGTAGGCAGAGAGAATGGATCGCCACAATGCTCTGTCCTGGCATACCTCTCGGGCTTTCTCTTCATTCATACATCGTACCATGCACGCACGTCGATTATTCCGACTTCGAATGTGACCGCCTTTTAGTAATTGATTAATTTGGTCATGCCATGTTTTCCTCGGTCGCCCTCGGCTTCTTTTTCCACTCACGCTGCTTGTGTACAACTTTATAACCATTCTACTCTCATCCATTCGTTCCATATGTCCAAACCATCTAAGGGATCCTTTTTTAATTTTATCCATGATGCAGTCATCTGCCTTACATTTCTTTCTTATTTCATCGTTCGGTATTCTATCATACAACGTTTTCCCGCACATTCTTCTTAGTGATCTCATTTCTACGGGGTTTATCCTTCTTTTGCCAGCTCCAAGCTTCACTTCCATACACGATGGTTGGCACTAGAACTCCATTGTGTACTGCCATTTTGGCTTCTGTTTATATATTTCTATTTGCAGTGATGACTTTGAGTGCGCCATTTATTTTATTCCCAGCACCAACCCTTTTTTCGATATCTTTCTCCATTTTTTCGACTCTTGTAAACATGCTTCCCAGATATGTTAATTCGGTAACCTGCTCCAATTTCAAATAATGTAATAATTAATTAAAATTCCTGCGATGCGCCGCTGCGCAAACCACCCCCTGAAATCCTGGAGACTCCCTGAAAGCCACACACCCTGCCTCCCCTTACGTTTCAGGGAATTTTGAAAGCCCTTGTTTTGACAAATAAATATTTATGTGTGCCCTGAATTTCCTCCGTCCGAAGTTGAGAATTATTTCAATCATGATACATTTTAATTAGTATTTTCGGCGCTTCATATTTTCCGCTTAGGGCGGGTCGGGCTTTAGTAAAATATTATAATACTTTCACTTATATTATCAGAAATAGAAAAATCAGCAAATAGAAATATATCCACAGAAGCCAAGATGGCAGCACACAATGGAGTTCCAGTGCCAACCCTCATGTATGGAAGTGAAGCTTGTAGCTGGAAGAAAGAAGGATAAACGCCGTAGAAATGAGATCACTCTTACAGCAAAAAGTGTCCACAGGCTCAAGTGTATACAGAGGTCCACGGAAAGACAGATACTTGGTGTGAGGTTGCGTGACCGCATAAGAAATGAAGAAATCAGACGCCGCACCAGGGTTGCTGACGTCATGGACCGAGTGGTAAAATTGAAATGGCAATGGGCTGGATACTTGGCTAGACAGGGTGGCAACAGATGGGCACCCAGGATACTCAGTTGGAGACCATGGGAAAATAGGCGAAGTGTCGGAAGGCCACCGATGAGATGGACCGATGATATTATCAAAAGGGTTGGAAAATCTTGGATACAAAAGGGGCAGGATAGAGACGAGTGGAAGAAATTGGAAGAGGCCTATATCCAGCAGTGGAGGGAAGAAGGCTAGCAAAGAAGAATAATAATGTGCGGAAAAACATTGTATGATAGAATACCGAACGATGAAATAAGAAAGAAATAAGAGGCAGATGACTGCATCATGGATAAAATTAAAAAGGGATCCCTGAGATGGTTTGGACATATGGAACGAATGGATGAGAGTAGAATGGTTAAAATGTTGTACACAAGCAGCGTGAGTGGGAAAAGAAGCCGAATACGACCGAGGAAAACATGGCATGACCAAATCAATCAATTACTAAAAGGCGGCCACATTCGAAGTCGGAATAATCCACGTGCGTGCAAGGTACGATGTATGAATGTAGAGAAAGCCCGAGAGGTATGCCAGGACAGAGCATTGTGGCGATCCATCCTCTCTGCCTATCCCTCCTGAGAAATGGCGTGATGGTTAGTTTGTTAATTTTTTCTTATATTATAAAACGCTGTGGCCAGAGAAGATGGTTGCCTCTTATCTCTAGGACATATTCTTAATTGAGAAGTTAACGTGACACAATCAATCATCTTAACTTCTCAAGAATCAAATATGCATTGTCGGTGACGTTAGGAGTCGTAAAAATCGACGTGTGTGCATGGCACGATGCAAGAATGTAGAGGAATCTAGATATATACCTATGTCTGGACAGATCAATGTGGCTGTCCATTATTTCTGCCTACCCTTCCTGGGAAACTGCGTGATTGTTAATCGAAGATTGAAGAAAGATGAGAGCAGAATAAATGCGGTAGAGATGAGGTCCCTAAGACGTATGTGTGATAGAACGATGTACGACAGAATCTCAAATGCTGATATTAGAAATGAATGTAGAGCGAAATAAGGTATTATGAATGATAACATAAAAATTCGAAAAATCACGAAAATTTCACATTTGATATATAATTGTAACACCTGATGATGTCAACATAGGTTGATGAAACAGCTGTCGCGTAAAATAAAATACAATTGTGACAAAAAAAAAGTTTCTTCATTATTCTTCGTCTTCTTCCTTATTGTAGAACTATGTGGTCTGTTCTCCAGAGTGTTGCTCCTCCTGTGAGGTAGATTCCCAGCTGCCCTTCCATCTGTAAGGAGGTCTTCCACGAGGACGAGTCCCATGAGATTGATTATGCAATGCAATATAGGGGAGTCTGGTGGGGTCTATTCTCTGAACATGACCGTACCATCCCTTTTTCGCTGTCTGCTCCATCTTATAATATCCTCAACCTCACATATATATTTTTTTCTGGTGTTCCTCACGCGATCTCTCAGTGTCTTGCCTGCTGTCGTCCTCAGTGTCTTTATCTCGGAAGTCCTCAAAACTTGTTTGGTCCTTACTGTGTCTGCCCTTGCTTCGACGCCATACGAAGGTACGAATCTAACTATTTAAGTAAATTTCATATTTTTATTCTCATGGTAAAGTATGTGTTAACGATGTAGATGTAACTAGAAATAGAGGAAGGCCGAGGGAAATATGGCACGATCAAATAAATCAAATATTAAATGTCGGCCACGTGAGGAGTCAGAGAAATCGACACGCCTGCAGGTCACGATGTACGAATGTTAAGGAAGCGAAAGACTGTCACACTTTTGTTTCCTGTCATATTTCTCTATTCCATTTACGTCGTTACCATATATATTTTTTACCATTCTTTCTTCATTCATTCTTTCCATGTGTCCATACCATCTTAACCGTCGCGTTGCCGTTGGTCAATTGAGTTTCCACTGCCAATTTAAAGTTGATTTTCTTAAAGCCTATGGACCCTAATATTATAAAAAGTGTTCTCAATATTTCGTAATAAAAAAAAGCAAAAAATTACTTCCTTCATCCCAAAAAAAAATATTTTTTAAGACTGCCCTCACCTTCATTCGTGTTAAGGTAGAATTTGTTTTGCTAATATTTACAACTTTATCAAAAGTGACAAATACTTACTCGCTGTTTTGAACGTATTATAAATTATATGTTTGGCCTTTTCTCATAGGTACGTAATAATACTGACTGTGGACGGAAACGCAGCACGCAACTTAATAATATCAGAACTGTGAAAATATTAACACTTTACCAAAAGGGATAAATATTAATACGTACTCGTTGTCTTGAACGTACTATACATTTTGCCTAGGTGCCTTTATCATACGTAAAATTATAGCGCCACGGCGCGGCGGGGCGAGACAAGTTCATACTTGGTGTCAGTTGCTCATATGCTGTCTCGCATTCTATATCAGAAATCGCATGGTTCCAGAAAAAAAATTAATCATGATATGTTTTTCAAATAATCCATGTATGTTATAGATATCGATCTATTCCTCATGAAATTCCCTACAAGATGACATAAATTACATTTTGATTCATCGAGTAATATGCTTGATATTTAGATAAAGTTAGCGGTAAACTGAATTGACCACATGGGAGCGAGCGTTTTGTTTTGAACACGGTACGTTAAGGGTTAATGATCCTCTCATTATTTTGTTCATAACACCATCATAATTATTAATATGTATGAAAAAACGATAGATTTTAAGGAGTTTTATTATAATATTAATTTCGTATTTTTCGCTTTATTTCAATGCTTTATAAAAAAATTATATATATCAATCTTTTTTTAATCAAGCCTTCTGCAAATGGCTTAAAACGGTTTTATGTACGATATTCAGCTCCTGGGCGATGCTATGACTGCTAACATGACGGTCTACCTCCATATTTTCCATGATTTTATCGACATTTTGGACGACAGGCCTGCCAGAGCGTGGTGCATCATTCACCTCCACTGCATCAGAACGAAATCGCTCGAACCACTGTTGTGTAGCATGAACCGAAAGAGTATCGGCCCCGTATACATCGCAATTTTTGTTGGTGGCTTTCGACGCGTTTTTCCCTTTCAAGTTACTGAATTTACGTATCTGGGAAGCATGTTTACAAGAGACGGAAAAATGGAGAAAGACATCGAAAGGAGGGTTGGTGCTGGGAATAAAATAAATGGCGCACTCAAAGTCATTACTGCAAATAGAAATATATCCACAGAAGCAAGGATGGCAGTACATAATAGAGTTCTAGTGCCAACTCTCATGTATGGAAGTGAAGCTTGGAGCTGGCAAAAGAAGGATGAAAGCAGGATAAACGCCGTAGAAATGAGATCACTAAGAAGAATGTGCGGGAAAACGTTGTATGATAGAATACCGAACGATGAAATAAGAAAGAAATGTAAGACAGATGACTGCATCATGAATAAAATTAAGAAAGGATCCCTGAGATGGTTCGGACATATGGAACGAATGGATGAGAGTAGAATGGTTAAAAAGTTGTACACAAGCAGTGTGAGTGGGAAAAGAAGCCGAGGACGACTGAGGAAAACATGGCATGACCAAATTAACCAATTACTAAAAGGCGGCCACATTCGAAGTCGGAATAATCGACGTGCGTGCATGGTGCGATGTATGAATGTGGAGGAAGCCTGAGAGGTGTGCCAGGACAGGCCAGTGTGGCGATCCATCCTCTCTGCCTACCCCTCCGGGGAAATGGCGTGATGGTTAGTTAGTTAGTTAGTTAAGTAGTAAAATGTAAAATATGGCGAATTTCTTCCTTTGAGACCTCCATACTCGACGCACGATAGAAATACTGTCAAAGAAGCGTTTGTAGTATACACTCACACCTTTACAACGCCGTATCGTATAATCCTATGTGACCAATAATGATCGAGATATACTTAGTTGAAAGAAAAAAAAGGCCGCGAAATACGAAATTACTTTTTCCCCAACCTAATATTATAATAAAACTTTTATTAATCGATGTATGATTAAGTGTATAGAATTCCATAATGATGTTATTAAAATAAACAAAAGTTGTTTAAAAATAGAATAACTAAAAATTCTATAAATGGTATGAAATATTCACGACACCAGAACCAATCTGCCTCTGGTGACACCGGTGGGAAGAGCAATTAGTCTGCTGAACGCGGTCTCCTCGGAGATCGACGTCTTTCATGTTAGTGAAAGTACGTTCAGAAGGCAGATACTCTTGATTCTAGAGAGTGTCCTGTCTTCCAAATGTTGAACCATCTCTCATGCGTTTCTGGTAGTATACTATACACAATATATTATTTTACCTGTTCTCAATAGATGCCTTAAAAATAAATTTTGTAATGTCTGTTGATGAAATAAACTGATTTGATTTGATTTGATTTGACACGTGTTTCGTCTTATGAGGACATCTTCGAGTGATGTCCCCATAAGACTCGAAGATGTCGAAGATGTCGGATCACTCGAAAATGTCCTCATAAGACGAAACACGTGTCTTCTATTTTTTAACAACTTTTGTTTATAATAAAACTCCTTGAAAACTATCGTTTTTTTTACATATTAATAATTCAATATGGAGTTTTACATCATTGTTCAAGAAACAATAAATACAATCATTATTGATTATTTTTTTTCTATTTAATTATTAATTATAATCAGCACTTAAAATATAATCAGTATAATTGATAAAAAAAACATTAAATTAATTTTATAAATGGTGCAATGCAGGGTTAATATCGTTATGAATAATACTCATAGCTTTGAAATCCAGCAAATAAATATATATGGAGTAATTTGATGATATTTTTGGTTTTATTCATCTCAGACACTTAGTGCTGGCGCGTTATATTATTATCCAGATGGGGGTTGATGGGGGAGCAGGGTGGGGGCAGGTGACGGGGTGGCAGGGTGGGAGATGGTGAGGGGCGTGCGCAACAGGTGAAAAGATCGATACAGGACGTTCTAGACGACGACGATTGTGAAATGGGCTTAGCATAATGCTGTTTTACTATCGACGGGGCTCCGGGATATCTCATATTTAATATTAACATCTGTTTTATGGTGGTTTTATTATAACGACGTATTTTCAGTATTCTTGTACCGACCCTTATGTATACAAGTGAAACATGAAGCTTGAAAAATAAGAATTAATGTAGAATTAATGAGATCTCTAAGACTAATGTGTGGTAAATTTGTATTTATATTTTTATTTTATTTTTTATTATTGAGGGTAACTAACAAACAGCAATTACAGTATATGAATATAAACACACAGAGACAACAAAACAAGGCCTATTACATGCTACCACAAATATTATATAACAACTGACATAAGGTTAAATATATAAGAATAATAAAGTAACACTTTGATAAGTTAAAGAGAAAACTAGTAGTATTAGTAATAATGAATAATTAAAGATGAAATATGATTTTAAAATGTAAAAAAAAATAAAAAGACAAGAAAAGAAAAAGTAGAGTAACTAGTTTCATTCGCCCCGAATGGTTGCTCCAACCATTTTTTTTTAAATCACTTTCATTAAGATGGAACACATCGATGTTATTAAAGCACTTATTGTACATGTCTCACGTCCGGTACACCGCCGCACTCTGAGCGTAGTTAGTCCGATAAGCAGGAAGGTGAAATATTTGGTTGTGTGTCTTGTGCGAAGCACAGGGGTACTCAGTAATAATTTACTAAGAAGTTCGGAGTTGTCTATTTTGAAGTGAATGATTTTGTGAAGCAACACCATATCATTAATTGTTCGCCTATTTTCGAGAGAGTCCAATGAATAAAATTTAAGGGCAGAATTATAATTTGTAAACAACCTGCACATGTATATAGATAGAGTGTCAAAAGGGTGGTTCAGAATATTAATGGATCAAGTCGATCGATCCTGATTCTGAGATAACTAGACCTAAAGTTGAAAGACTTTTGTAAAATCCAGGGAGGTTTTCACTGCAAATACTTATTTTATTTTGATAGTACATGAATCAATTTAAATAAATAGACAAAAAATAAGATACACTAAGGCTTTATTAATATTAAAAGTACGAATAAAAGAAAATAAAATGGACATGATTCACTATTATTCTGAAATTTTTCCTTACGCAAATGAAACACATAAAAAAAAATCACAAAAAATCGAAACAGAGCAACATTAAAATAAAACATAACTAACTAACTAACTAACCATCACGCCGTCTCCCCGAAGGGGTAGGCAGAAAGAATGGACTGCCACACTTTTCTTTCCTGACATATTTCTCTCGCTTCCTCAACATTCATACATCGTGTCTTGCACGCGCGTCGATTTCTCTGACTTCTCACATGGCCGACATTCAATATTTGATTTATTTGATCGTGCCACGTTTTCCCCGGTCTTCCTCTATTTCTGGTACCATTTACATCATTAACATATAATTTTTTTACCATTCTTTCTTCATTCATTCTTTCCATATGTCCAAACCATCTAAATGATCCTTTCATTATTTTGTTCATGACACCATCATTCGTACCGCATTCACTTCTTATATTTTCATTCGACACTCTATCATACACAGAGTATCCACACATTCGTCTAAGAGATCTCATTTCTACTGCATTTATTCTACTTTCATCCTTCTTTTGCCAGTTCCATGCTTCGCTTCCATACATAAGGGTCGGTAGAAGAACACCATTGTGCACTGCCATTCTAGCTTTTTTTGATAGGTTTTTGTTTAAATAAAACATTAATCGTAAATAACTTCATCGTTTTCAAAACCTTCCTTACTTTGGTCATGGTCACTTGGTTCTGACTTCCCGGGTTTCATTTGTCACTGAATTTAGACTTGTTTTCTTCAAACACCTGTATAAACGCCCAACACATGTGTAAAGTCTCATGCACTGGACGAACTAAAGTCTTCACCTGAACTCATTTTTAGCAATCAACAGTCAAAATAATATACCTCTGATGATGAACGAGCTGTTAAATTGGCTATGATTCACCAATATTCTGAAAGGTTTCAAATTTTGATCTCTAATCAATAGTAGTATTGTCATTTGTGGAGAAAATTGAAAAGCTACTATTCTGTTATTAACACACAACATAGAAATCTGTTTTATCTACCTGTAGAAACATTAAACTCCAAATTTATAAAATTTGGACTTAATCCATTAATATTGTAACCCACAACAACAACAACAAGAACAAACCATCACGCCGTTTCCCCGCAGGGGTAGGCAGAGAGAATGGACCGCCACACTACTCTATCCTGGCAAACCTCTCTAGTTTCCTCCACATTCATACAACGAGTCATACACGCACGTCGATTCCTCCGACTTCTAACATGACCAACCTTTAAAATTTGATCAATTTGGTCATGCCATGTTTTCCTCGGTCGGCCTCGACTTCGTGCCCCATTTACATCATTAACGTACACTTTCTTAACCATTCTTTCTCCATCCATGCGTTCCATATGTCCGAACCAACGCAGCGATCCTTTCATAATCTTGTTCATAATACCTTCTTCCGCTCTACATTCCTTTCTTATATCAGCATTTGAGATTCTGTCGTATATCGTTCTACCACACATACGTCTTTGGGACCTCATCTCTACCGCATTTATTCTACTCTCATCCTTCTTCTGCCAGTTTCATGCTTCGCTTCCATACATTAGGGTTGGGACCAGAACTCCATTGTGAACGGCCGTTGTAACCCACCCAAATGAAAATATAAGAAGTGAATGCTCTCTCTCCGTTCTCAATCTAGCAATTGGTCTTCAGCAACTTGGCTCTATCCAACGGCATTTCTCTTGAGTATGCTGGGGTATAACTCTCTCGAACTGAGGAGGGAAGGATTACTGTCAAAACATTTTTTCAAACTGATTCAGGGCTCTATTGAGAACCCCTATGTTCTGGAGCAAATGGGTATTTTTGTTCCTGATAACTACCTGCGACAGCGCCGACATCAATTGTTCTTTGCTCCTTCACGCAGAACCAACCTGCCTTTGGTGATGCCAATAGGAAGAGCAATTCAGACGTTGAATCTAATCATCTCGGATTTGGACATTTTCAATGTAAGTGAGGCAGTATTCATAAAAAAAATATTACAAATTCTGGAAAGAGTACTGCCTCACTGAAGTTGACATATTTGGATTCCTTCTGATATGTATGATTTTTTGGTCTCATGTTGTTTTATCTTATCTTTGTAACACCTCTTCAACTCTGCTGAGAACTTCTTCATTTGTAATGTGGTCCCTTCATGAAACATGGGCAACTCGTCGGTAGGTCCACATCTAAAATGCCTCCAGCCTTTTGCGCTCTCTTTCGCCCAGGCACCAAGTCTCGCAGCCGTACAGTAAAACACTCCACACCAATGTTTTTAAAAGATTAGTTTTCAAATACATGCGAATGAAAGTGTTATGAACATAATAATGAAAGGGTCGTAAAGATTGTTTGGACACATGGAAAGAATGAGTGAAGACAGAATGGTGAATAAGGTGTACGAGTATATGTAAACGACGTGCACGAGAGTTATGTCAGGATAAAACCATTCTCCCTGACTACCCCTCTGGGGAGACGGCGTGATGGTTAGTTATGTAGGGTTTTTTATGCTTAATAAATACACTCTTGAAATGTTACCAATATTTGTAGACAAATCCTGGATTTTACCCATTGCGGGTTAATCATTTTTAAGGATTGATTGTATCTCTGTAAACCTGAGTAAGGCCTATACTGACATATAGCATTGAGACCAGAGCGGATACCACAAGAACGAAGGCTAATGTACGGGTGGAAGAAATGAGGACGCTGAGGATGATAGCAGGAAGGACTATTCGCGATAGGGTGAGGAACACGGCCATCCGCGAGATCTGCAAGGTGGAGGATGTCGTGAGATAGGGCAGACAACGCAGAAGATACTGGAATGCGTACGTGCAGAGGATGGATCCCACCAGAATCCAACACGCTGTGGTGCATCAGATTCCTGCCGGCTGCCGTCCCCCCGGAAGACCGCCGAAGAGATGGAGAGATAGCTGGGAGTCAACCTCCCAAGAGAGGCCAGCCTGATTTCAGGAACAAACCAAAGGTCTATAAGGAGAAGAAGAAGAAGAAGATTGTATCTCAATAGAGACGAAGATTTAAATTGAAGATGTAAATTACAATTTACATCTTCGTCTCTATTGAGATACAATCAATCCTTAAAAACGATTAACCCGCAATGGGTGAAATCCAGTGTCTATAAATATTGGTAACATTCAAGAAAAACCAAAAACTAGTCCAAGTTTAAATAGCATAAAAATTGGAGAAGTTTTCTCCTGGCGTTGTCTAGCAAATGTAGCCTTTCACATTGCATTAATAAAGATTTTCTGCTTAATGCTTCCACCTAATTTTAATAGATGGCGCTAGTGTAGATTGAACTAAAAAAATGTGAAGTACGGTGCAACATAGTAGCAAATATACAACTTCCAAAATAAAAATTGTCAGACGTGGTGGTCGTAAGAAGAGCAGAATGGGAAAAGTTGTTAACATAAAGCGATCGCTTAACCCAACCAATGACCGGTCATTACATTAAAAAATATATTGTATAAAGAGTCTACAAATTATAGTAATATTTATAGTAACGCTAACCTTTTAATTGAAAATAATCATACATTAATTGAAATTTTGCATATCAATAATAAAAACTTAACTTTAAACAATTTAGAAATTGAAAAAATTTAAAAAGCCATCAAAAATATTGAAAATATAATGAATAACCAATTAAATTTAAATTCAATTCCTATGCTCGATATGTTCCGTTACATCACCCCTCTCCTCAATCCTAATTATACCCCTTCCATTCTATATGTTCCCGTTACATCTCCCCTCTCCTCAATCCTAATTATACCCCTTCCACTTTTATACATAACTCGATCTCCATTAAGTATATAAATGACTGCTCTGTTTTATTTGATTGTTAAAATTGTATACATTGATATAGGCTACTTGTAACCGAAACATGTCTGGGTTCAGTGAAAATAAAAATCTTGCAATACAAAGTATAATTATATTTTTTCAAACAAAGCTTTAATTCATAAAATAATTCGTATATGTTGAATTTCAGTGTGAATGCCTTACGTTTTAAAAAAAAAAGGGGATTATTTTAATAATATAGAAGTGATATTTTCAAAACTTTAGCAAGGCGAAACATGGGTTTCCCATTTACAACATTTAAACACATAGAAAACAAATATTTTTAATTAATACTGTTCACCTTACAGAAGTTTTATTTTATTTAATAGGAGTGTCTATATTTTTGTGTCATTTCTATAAGATATTAACAAATTACTAGAAAACACACGTTTTCATTCATTTTAAATATATTTTGGTATGAAGCCATCACTTTGTGGAGTTATCAATATTTAAATTGAATACACATTAATTTGTTAAAACCACTTTTATTTTTGAGTTCGTCGACCGGTTTCGCTCGCAACCGAGCTTCCTCAGGACTGATTAATAACTAAACTTAAAATTAATATTTAAATATGTACAAAATATAAAGTTTTACATTAATATTATATAAACAATGCATTTATCCTTTCGTATGAAGCCCTTAATTTTTGGTGTGGCCAATTAGTGGCTAATGTTCATGACTCACCGTTCTACCATACTAATTGACCTCGAGCACACTTTCTCTTATGCCTCTTTCACCCCCAATTTTATATTCTTATATAAAGTGTCGTTCTCTGATTTTATATTTAGTGTTTTTTGTAATACTGACAACTGAAACCGGTAGGTTGTTAAAAAATAGAGTAGTGAAAAACGAATTAAAAGTGTATTAATAATATATTTCAAATCAAATCAATCACAAGTAATTAATATAATACTACATTTTGTTTTTGAAACTAACTAACTAACTAACCATCACGCCGTCTCCCCGAAAGGGTAGGCAGAAAGAATGGACTGTCACTTTTACTGATGTGGCTCTCCATCCTTCTCTTTTCGCCCCGCGGGAGACGCGGTGTGATGGGTTGCGAACCTCATCGCCAAATGTTTTTGAATGTATGCAAATACTTGTAGACAAATACTATATTTTACCCATTGCAGGTTATCATTTTTTTAAGGATTCATTGTATCTCAATAGAGACGAAGATGTAAATTGTTTTTGGAAACAGAATATGGTGGTCGAGGGGTTTACAGGACTTATGACCTGTCATCGGTTGGGTTGAGCGATCGCTTGATGTAATACAACATTCCCCATTCCGCCCTTCTTACGACCACCACGTCTGACTAATTTTTGAAAGATGTATATAAGATACTATGTTGATAAAGACTTCACATATTTTTATTCAATCTGTGATTAAGATAAGATCTTCGACAAAGGAGACATAGATTGTTTTATCTCCCACGATGCAGAACCAACCTGCCAATGGTTATACCGGTAGGTAGAGCAATATCTTTGTTAAATCGTGTCACCTCGGAATTTGACGTATTTTCTGGCTCACCTGAAGGAAGCACTGTCCTTATTGTAATTGTATATTTATTTTATTAATTTGTCATGCATCTTATGTTTCTCGCTCTTTTTATTATTTTATTATGTTTTACTTATTATTGTGTATCTCCAACGTGTATCCTTAGTATATTGGAAAATAATTCTTTGAGGGGATTCTTTGAGAATTCCGTCATTTTGGAGGCTATCCATCTTTATGTTCCGAATGGTTATCTTTGACAGCGTCAGCACAGACTGTCAGACAGAACCAACCTGCCTCTGGTGATGCCGGTGGGGAGAGCAATCAAACTGCTGAATATGATCGCTTCGGTGATCGATGTCTTTCATATTCGTGAAAGTACATTCAGAAGACAAATACTTTGGAGAGTATCTTGTATTCCTAATGTCGAATCATCCTGGTATTATATACAATATTTATTTTATTTTACCTGTTCTCAAGAGATGTCTTAAATTGTTTGTTATATCTTTTAGAGAAAATAAACTGATTTGATTTGATTTGATAATTCTGTAATTTATATAAAGAAATGAATTAATGAATAAATGAATTTGTATCGAGTATAGGTATGTTATAGTCAGACCATCCAAAATAAACGAGTTATTATCGATTCTACACACATTATCGTGTCAATGCATCTAAAACCTGTCAGTCTGTTCTTATTTAATATATCCATCTGACGACATACCCCCCTGTAGCCTGGCTTCAACCCCCTCGAAGGGTGGCACCGTCTCTCTCTGATTCGTTACTTTCGTGCGGGAAATCATTTTGCCTTCCTTTCTTTTCTTTGTACACACCCCCCTCTCCTTCGCCCGCCAACCCTCTCGACACCACAAAAAGATCGAGATGATGATAAAAAAAATCAAATGAAAAATGTGTCGCGAAAGGCGAAACGTATTTATAATTGAATCGAATGTATCGAAAGAAACAAAAGAAAAAAGAAATTCTGCCTCATAATAATAATGAAATATCCAGAAAATACATATAAATGTATGAAAGCGAGACATAGAACTGGATGAAAAACAAAACAAGGATAAAAGTAGAATAAATCCAGTGGGAATGAAATCTCTTAGACGAATGTGTGGACACTCTGTGTATGATAGAATGTCGAATGAAACTATAAGAAGTGAATGCGGTGCGAATGATAGTGATATGAACAAAATAATGAAAGGATCAATAAGATGGTTTGATAAACAATGTCGAACAATCAATCGATGCCGGAAACATTTTGATATTTCAACATTATTACCTGTTTGAATAAATAAAACTTTAATTTATAATAGTAAACACGATTGTTTAGTGGTTTTAGTTGGAATTAATTTACATAAATTTTGAAAAATTTGTCACAATTTATATAAATTAATTCCAAGTAAAACCACTAAATAGTCGTGTTTACTATTATAAATTAATAATGGAGTTTTAAAAAACTAATCTGATTGAAACCTCAACCTGATTGTACATCAATCAACTTGATTGTAAGACCTGACGATGCTAACATCGGTTAGCGAAACAGCTGTCGCGACAAAATATAATCAATGTGATATTTATAACAATTTTTATTATTATTTAAACCGCTAATAAGATGGTTAGGACACATGGAAAGAATGAATGAAGAAAGAATGGTAAAAAATAAATATGTGTTAACAATGTAATTGAACTAGAAATAGAGGGAGACCGAGGGAAACGTGGTACGATCGAATAAATTAAATATTCAATGTCGGCAAGTTGAGGAAAAGAGTGAAATATGTCAGGAAAGAAAAGTGTGGCAGTCTATTATTTCTACCTACTTTTTCGTTAGTTAGTATTTTTTACACATATATTCGATTGAAGCAAATATGGCAGTGCACAATGGGGTTATATTGTCGATCCTTATGTATGGGAGTGAAGGTTGGAGTTGACATAAGAAGGATGAAAATAAATTAAATCACTCAGAAGATTGTGCGGAATAATCATGCATGATAGAATACCTAATGAAGAAGTTACAAAGGAATGTAAGGCGGATGAATGCGTAAAAAATAAAATCAAGAAAGGGCCACTAAGATGGTTTGGACATATGGAACGAATGGATGAGGGAAGAATGATTAAAAATATATGTGTGAATGGGAAAAGAAGTCGAGGAAGGCCAAGGAAGACATGGCATGACCAAATTAATCAATTACTGAAAGGCTGCCATGTTCGAAGTACGAACAATCGACGAGAAGAGGCGTGAGAATTATGCCAGGATAGAACGATGAGGCGATCCATCCTCTCTGCCTACCTCTTTGGAGAAACGGCGTGATGGTTGGTTTATTTGAATACATTTTTATATATAATAGAATATATATGATTCTAACCCGGTGTTGCAGCGGGAACATGGAGGCATAGGACCAACCAAGAGATCCGTACGATGACCCAGCAGCCCCTTATAACGAGCACCGTGAGAGCCGGTCGCCTAGCATGGATTGGGCACGTATGCCGAGCCGAAGAGACCAGAGCAATCAAGACCCTGTACGCGTCTAGACCGACTGGAGTAAGACCTCTAGGAAGGCCTAGACAGCGCCTAATGGACAATGTTCTGGCTGACCTGGCTAGGTTGGGGGAATCGGACTGCTGGGAGCAAAAGGCGCAGGATCGAAGGAGGCTAAAACTCTTCAAGAGTTGTATGGCCATTGGAAGGAAGTAAGTTTATATTTAATTAATTTTAGATAATCTTAAGGAGTTAAAAAAAATATGTTGTTACGCCTTAGACGGGCATAACAAGCCATTCCCATAAAATATAATAAAACTTTTGGATTACGTATTTTTGGCTTGTTATCATATAGCTAGGTGCATATATACCAGAAGATATCTATAATTTTTTGTATGGATTTGAGGCCGGGCTTTATCACTCTGAAGTATGTTACTATTGGATGTGTCACGAACTTAATTTCTATTGTAAAATGTTCTCTGTCATTTACGTTATGTGCAGAAATGTTATGAAGAGAAAGATTGTGTAATTTCTTTACGAACATTTATTTATAATTCGTAATTCGGGGTTAATTTTTTTTTATTATTGTCTATTGACAGCTTATTTCATATTAATTATATTTCAAATACATTATTATATTATACAAGAACTTGAGTTTGATGAAGCAGATTTTTTTTTAGTACAACAACAACAAACCATCACGCCGTTTCCCCGTAATGGTAGGTAGAGAGAATAGACCGCCATACTACTCTATCCTGGCACATCTCTCTAGCTTCCTCCACATTCATACAGCGAGTCATACACGCACGTCGATTCTTCCGACTTCTAACATGACCATCCTTTAAACTTTGATTAATTTGGTCATGCCATGTTTTCCTCGGTCTGTCTCGACTCCGTACTCCATTTACATCATTAACGTATACTTTCTTAACCATTATTTCTCCATCCATGCGCTCCATATGTCCGAACCAACGCTGCGATCCTTTCATAATTTTGTTCATAATACCATCTTCCGCTCTACATTCCTTTCATATATCAGCATTTTAGATTTAATGTATTATTTATATAATTGTATTTTTATATAGATTTATTTAAAAGTTAAGTGTTATTTAAAAACATTTAATTCACGAAATTAATTTAGAAAGATAAAACTCTTTTAATCCGGAAAAATACATTATCGTGACCCTCTACTAATATTATAATACAAAAAAGTCGGAAGGGCTTGTCTTACTGGTTGACCCTAGGCACGCCACTGCTTTAGATTCGTTTTAATTATTTTAAGTTAAGTTATACATCGTTTTACATATATACGACGATCTTCGTAGCCGAGTGGTGAGTGCTACGACTACCACACTGAAGGTCACGGGTTCGTTTCCCGAAGATGGCAATGTGAGTGTCACACTGTCTTTGGTCTGGTGTAGAATTCACGTGACAATAAAATAGCGATATATTAGCTACCTATCACATGTCACGAGAATTAATAGATAGCTTTACCCTTTACGCACCTTTACCGCACAAGAAGGGAAGAATGGAAGAGAAGAATAGTTTAAAGTTTAATTTTAAGTTGTCATCGCAAACAAAAACCTATCCATTAACCGTCGCGTTGCCATGTGGTAAATTGAGTTTCCACTGCCAATTTAAAGTTGATTTTCTTAAAACCTATGGACCCTAATATTATAAAAAAAATTGTAATCCTCCATTGAAGTGTTTTCAATATTTCGTAATAAAAAAAAAGCAAAAAATTACTTCCTTCATCCCAAAAAAAAATATTTTCTAAGACTGCCCTCACCCTCATTCGTGTTAAGGTAGAATTTGTTTTGCTAATATTTACAACTTTATCAAAAGTGACTAATACTTACTCGCTGTTTTGAACGTATTATAAATTATATTTTTGACCTTTTCAATATGTACGTAATAATACCACTGTGGACGGAAACGCAGGACGCAACTTAATAATATCAGAACTGTGAAAATATTAACACTTTACCAAAAAGGACAAATATTAATACGTACTCGTTGTCTTGAACGTACTATACATTTTGCCTAGGTGCCTTTATCCTCGCCCCGCCGGCCGAGGCGCGCAGACAAGTATATACCCGATGTCCAGTCGCCCGTATGCTATGACGCATTACATATCAGAAATCGCATGGTTCCAGAAAAAATTAATAATGATATGTTTTTCAAATAATCCATGTATGTTATAGATATCGATCTATTCCTAATGAAATTCCCTACAAGATGACATAAATTAAATTTTGATTCATCTAGTCATATGCTTGATATTTAGATAAAGTTAGCGGTAAACTGAACTTACCACATGGGAGCGAGCGTTTTGTTTTGAACACGGTACGTTAAGGGTTAAAGCTAGAATGGCAGTGCACAATAGTGTTCTTCTACCGACCCTTATGTACGTGCATGAAAGTAGAATAAATTCTCTTTGTTTGATAAAGTGTCGAATGAAAATATAATAAGTGAATGCGGTGCGAATGATGGTGTTATAAACAAAATAATGAAAGGATCATTAAGATGGTTTGTACATATGGAAAGAATGAATGAAGAAAGAATGGTAAAAAAATTATATGTTAACGATGTAAATGGAACCAGAAATACAGGAAGATCGAGGATAACGTGGCACGATCAAATTAATCAAATATTGAATGTCGGCCATGTGAGGAGTCAGAGAAATCAACGCGCGTGCATGACACGATGTATGAATGTTGAGGAATCGAGAGAAATATGTCAGGAAAGAAAAGTGTGGCAGTCCATTCTTTCTGTCTACTACTTCGGGGAGACGGCGTGATGGTTAGTTATTTTATATAATTTAAAACATGGATGTGATATCAGGAGTGTGGCGTGCAAAGGGTTAAAAACAACTACTCGAAAATGCGTTCTTCTGTTTGTTTTGCTTACGAAAAGCCCATAAGAAAGTAAATATCTTCATTTTGGCTTCTGGAGTTATGTATTTATTTTCCGGCACAAGAATTTTCTCTCTACAATGCAAATTTTCTTTGTTTATGTTGACTTACGTGTGTTTCATGCCTAGGCGACTCTTTACCATAAATAAACAAATTAATACATGCACTGAAATAGTGAATAGTCAGATAAAACTGGGTAGCATATAAAAATCTTGGTCATATATATAATACATATTATAATACAGAGTTTTCAGGGATCCCAATGTGCTCAGAGTCCTATACAACGCATTGGTTCGGAGCAGACTCGAAAGTGGTTCTGTGATATGGAGTCCTCACGAGGCGAGATATTCCGTTATGCTGGAGAGGGTTCAGAAAAAATTTCTGAGGTATCTCTACATTGGGGAGTATGGTAGCTATCCGTGGCTCTATCCCACGGCATTTCTTTTGGGAATGCTCGGAACCAATTCTCTACAGCTCCGAAGAGATGGACATCTAATTACCCATTTCTTTACATTAATTAGGGGATACTTCGAGAACTCGGCCGTACTGAAGGGTGTTCGGCTTTTTGTCCCCGATAGATATCTCCGACAGCGACAGCACAGCTTGTTTTACCTACCGGCCGCCAGAACCAATCTGCCTCTGGTGACACCGGTGGGAAGAGCAATTAGTCTGCTGAACGCGGTCTCCTCGGAGATCGACCGTTTTCATGTTAGTGAAAGTACGTTCAGAAGGCAAATACTCTTAATTCTGGAGAGTATCCTGTCTTCCTAATGTTGAACCATCTCTTATGCGTTTCTGGTAGTATACCTACTATATTATTTTACCTGTTCTCAATAGATGCCTTAAAAATAAATTTTGTAATGTCTGTTGATGAAATAAACTGATTTGATTTGAAATACGAAAAATCCAAAAACACAAACGAATTAAAGTCATTACTGCACGAAAGTGCTCAAAGTCATTACTTCACGAATTAAAGTCATTACTGCAAATAGATATATATCCACAGAAGCAAAAATGGCAGTACACAACGGAGTTCTAGTGCCATCCCTCATGTGTGGAAGTGAAGCTTGGAGCTGGTAAAAGAAGGACGAAAGCAAGATAAACGCCGTAGAAATGAGATCACTAAGAAGTATGTGCGGGAAAACGTTGTATGATAGAATACCGAACGATGAAATAAGAAATAAATGTAAGGCAGATGATTGCATTATAATTAAAATTAAAAAGGATCTCTGAGATGGTTTGTACATATTGAACGAATTGATGAGAGAAGAATCGTTTAAATTTTGCATACTAACAGTGTAAATAAAGCCTTGGAAGACCAAGGAAGGCAAAGCAAAAGGGTGTTTTTTTAGAGGTATACAATACATATTAAAAAGAAAAAGAAAAACACATTAAAATAATGGTAATGTCTATGATATTGGATTTAATAAATAATTATAATCCATTATTATTCAAATATGATTTCGGGCATATGAGCGCAATGGCAAACTCGAATGAAGCGCAATAGTGAAGTCCAATTTTCGACAATTGTCGTCATTGTGGATGCGTCTAATCCACTAGAGTGTACGTGGTGCGAAAACGATCCATGGTCTTCCGAATAACTTGCTATTATGTCCATTATGTCGATCGTAAAATGGACGTAGTGCACGAAAAGTTTGGCGAACCGAACCATGATTTTCAAAATAAATTTTTCACAATTTGTAAGCGCTGTTCTGACGTCAGTATTTTCATGGTAAAATGGCAAAACTTACTTAATTCAAATCAGCTGTTAATTGTCAAATTGACAGACTGTTGAAATAATGTTGCCACTTTAAACACCAAACCTCTAAAAAAACATCTGTATTAAAATGCGGACAAATTCGAAGTCGAAAAAATTGATGAGCGTGCATGTTACGATGTATGAATGTTTAGGAAGCTAAAGAGTATCTCTGCCTACTGCCGTGATGGTTAGTTCGCTGTGGACATGACAGGACAGGAGGAGCAACCCTTTGCAGAACAGATCAGATTGGTCTAAGAAAGAAGTAAATATTAGAATATGATAAGTCTAACGTATTTAATTTAATTAAGAAAAGCATCTAGAAGTGACATCCGACTACCGTGCAAGGGCGGGAAACGAAATTTCAATTTCAAATATGGAATTAGAGTGACAGTAATTCAAAAACAACAGAACCCTCTGTCCCCGCCCGGCTGTTTTATTTGAATTTGTAATGAAAGTGTTCTGGAATTTTTTTCGAATGTTTCATTTCGAAATTCGAATTTATTTTGTTTCCGAAACTTGTTGACTGACTGAATATTGTGTCCGGAACTCCGGAAATAAACGAATTAACGTTTGCTTGAGGCAAATATTAATGGAATAAATACAGAAAACAAATATTTTCAAGCAGCTTTAACAATCGTTCGATTTACGAATTTATTTGATTTAAGAACCTTTTTATTGTCTGTCAGCTTTCTTTTATTCCGTTATTCAAATAGTTAATGGTACATTATTTATATTGCTAACAAAAAAATGTAATTCAAATGAAAACGTAGGCGCTTTCAAAGTCATCACGGCAAATAGAAATATCGCCAAAGCAAAGATGTCAGTACATAATTGACTTCTAAGGTCAACCCTTATGTATTATTATTGTCGGGGTTAAATGCATAACCCATATAAGTGGACTTCGACTGCTGAATCAGCATATTTCATAATGAAATATATTACACGAATAACCGAAAACGCCTGACTTAGGACCTACTTATCAAAAGTGATGAATCGGGGCCCAGATTTATTCACACAGGTCACTAGGTTACTAGAGCAGAGCATCGTGTGAAAAGGAAAGCAAAGCATATAAAAGCGGTACATCCGACCACCACGGACAATATTCCTTCTTGCGACTTCTAACTGAACCCCCGACTCTCCCACCGAGCTACGCTACTGTCTACACTGCTACACCACGTAACTTCCGACGAGTCTTCGCTCCAGCCAACCGACGCTCCTGCCCAGCGAACCATCAGCCCCAGCTGCTATCGACGTCCAGGCGCATGCTCCATCACGAGTACATAATACTGTTAATGTATGATTACTTGTGATCTGCAATAAACGCTGAAACCTCCACTGCTTTTAACTCTCACCACATCCTCCAAATTATTATTATTATTATTATTTATATTTTGTTGAATCGCTCTTTACATCATTACAGCGCGAGCCAAATCCATGTAAAGGGTAAAAAGCTATCATATTGATTCTCGTGACATGTGATAGGTAGCTAATCTATCGCCATTTTATTGTCAGGTGAATTCTGCACCAGACCAACGACACATTGCCATTGCCGAGAATCGAACCCAGGACCTACGGGGTGGCAGTCAAAGCACTTACCACTCCTTACCATTACACCGTCTCCACGAAGGGATAGGCAGAAATAATGGACTGCCACACTTTTAAAAAACGTAAACAAAAGTCTGTACAAGAAAGTAAGATGTAAATGCATAATGGTGTTCTTGTACCGATCCTTATATACTCGTATAGATATAAAGCGAGAAACTGAATATAAAAAAACTAAAGTAACTAACTAACTAACTAACTAACCATCACGCCGTCTCCCCGAAGGGGTAGGCAGAATGAATGAACTGACACATTTTTATTTCCTGACATATTTCTCTCGCTTTCTCAACATTCATACATCGTGTCATGCACGCGCGTCGATTTCTCTGACTCCTCACATGGCCGACATTCAATATTTGATTTATTTGATAGTGCCACGTTTTATAATATATGATAGAATATGATATAAAATCTAAAATGGTAGTGCACAATGGTGTTCTTGTACCGACCCTTATGTATGGAAGCGAAGCATGGAACTGGCAAAAGGAGGATAAAAGTAGAATAAATTCTGTAGAAATGAGATCTATTAGATGAATGTGTGGATACTCTGTATGTAAAAATGTGTCGAATGAAAATAAAATAAGTGAATGCGGTGCGAATGTTATGAACAAAATGATTAAAGAATTATTAAAATGGTTTGAATGAATGAAGAAAGAATGGTAAAATAATTATGTGTTAACGATGTAAATGGAACTAGAAATAGAATTGGAAGACCGAGGAAAACATGGCACGATCAAATAAATCAAATATTAAATGTTGGCCATGTCAGAGAAATCGACGCCCGTGCATGACACTATGCATGAATGTTGAGGAAGCGAATTGAGAAATATGTCAGGAAATAAAAGTGTGGCAGTCTATTCTTTCTGCCTATCCCTTCGGGGAGACGGCGTGATGGTTAGTTAGTTAGTTAGTTACTTTAGTTCATTTATAGTCAGTTTCTCGCTTTCCATCTATACGAGTATATAAGGATTGGTACAAGAACACCATTGTGCATTTACATCTTACCTTTTTATAAAGACTTTTTTTTAAATAAAATTCAACAGCGCCTTAACGCAGATAAGGTATTGACTACCTGGCGCCATCTGTAGTTTATTAATCGAAGTAGTAATCCAGAACAACCTCTTCACTATTCGCTCATCACCCCATTAAGGCGTTCGAAAGGTTAACAACGTTCCTAAATTCACGTTCATTTAGTGATGGGAACACTGCTTCGAAAGAATCAATATTGGAATAATCGATTATTCGAAACCTCCCGCAATCATTAAAAAAATAATCGAAAATCGTTTTTTGTGATTTGATATTTTTTACTCAACAGTAAATTAACTAACTTACTGACCAACCATCACGCCGTCTCTCCGAAGGGAAGGCAGAAATAACGAACTGCCACACTTTTCTTTCCTGGCATATTTCTCTTGCTTCCTCAACATTCATACATCGTGTCATGCATCTTTCAATATTTGATTTATTTAATCGTGCCGAATTTCTCTCGGTCTTCCTCTATTTCTGGTTCTATTTACATCGTTAAAAAATAATATTTTTACCATTCTTGCTTCATTCATTCTTTCCATATGTCCATCTTAATGATCCTTACATTATTTTGTTCATAACATCATCATTCGCACCGCATTCGCTTCTTATATTTTCATTCGACACTCTATCATACACAGAGTATCCACACATTCGTCTAAGAGATCTCATTTCTACTGCATTTATTCTACTTTCATCATTTTATTGCCAGTTCCATGCTTCACTTCCATACATAAGGGTCAGTAGAAGAACACTATTGTGCACTGCCATTCTAGCTTTTTGCATTGGTTTTTGTTTGCGATGACAACTTTAATTGCACCATTCACTCTGTTGCCTGCCCCAACTCCTTTTTCAATATCCCTCTCAACTCGCCCATCTTTTGTAAACATACTACCTTAATACACGAACCCATCTACTTGCTCTAAATTTTCACCATTCACGCTAATGTTGCAGACTTTCATGATTTCTTCTTTTTCAAAAATCATTAGCTTGGACTAAACTGAGAATACTCCTCATCAAGACCTATGTATGGAGTATCTTGATGTACGCCTGCGAGACATGGTGCCTGAAAGAGATAAACGGAGACTAGAGGCTTTTGAGATGTGATCCTATAGAAGACTATTAAGAATTTCCTGGAGAGACCACATTACAAATGAGGAGGTTCTCCAAAGAATCGAGGGAGGAAGGCACCTGCTCAGGACCTTGTCCGAAAGGCGTGCAAGATGGATCGGCCATGTAATACGTCAAGGAGGCCTCTTGCATGCCATAATGGAGGGTATGACCGAGGGGACAAACTCTAGGGGACGCCCACGCCAAGAGTACCTGGAGGACCTGTTAGTGGACGTGCGCTGCTCATCAAATGCAGATTTCAAAAGAACCGCACAAGACAGGGAAGAATGGAAAAGAAGAATAGAAGAAATTGCTGCAAACCAATCCCAGGATTGAAACCAGATTGTTGAACCATCTCTCATGCGTTTATGATAGAATACTGTGGGACTGGGAGGATTAATCCCATCTCCCCTACCTAACCTATGCCGCTAGTATGCTGGCATCAGCATAGCGCCCCCTGGAGACAAGGACCCCGTCTTTGCTCCGGGCTTATTACCGCGTCCTTCGGCCGAGCGACACGCGTCCGCTCGAACGCTCTCGCCCTATCTATTGTTATACACTTGTCTGTGCCGAAATAAATAACTGTGTACCAACCAACCTCTGACTTTTCACTTGCACGCCGAACCACCTCACACTACAATACTATACACAATATATTATTTTACCTGTTCTCAATAGATGCCTTAAAAATGAAATTTGTAATGTCTATTGATGAAATAAACTGATTTGATTTGATTTGATTATGGTTCCGCCAAATTACGCGATCTTGGGTTATCTGGCTGTCCAGTCGATTGTTCCTCAAAGGTGTGGAAATCCACAGTAGAAGAGGCCGACCTGGTTTTAAACACATTTTTAAAAAGAATCTAATTAGAACGTCCCATCCCTATTGTTTTCCTCTCTCTCTTGAACTCGTCCCAGATTGTCCTGGTAAGTTCACGGCGGGGGTTGCCGCTTCTAGGGCTAGCCCTCGAGGACTGAAAGGTCAGCGGTGCCGCTCCATCGGCCCGGGGTTAAAAGTGTGCTAATATTCATGAAGTAAACGCCATTTTGTGCGGGTGCCCCGAATAACAAACCCATTAATGTCTTTAATAAATTCAGGTAAGTTCTCCCCACGCTGGATCGAAATGAATTTAAATCTGGTTCATACAAAGGTGCTAAGTGGTTTAAATATAAAACAAAGGAAAAGAAGGACGAAACTAACTAACTAACCATCACGCCGTCTCCCCGAAAGCGTAGGCAGAAAGAATGAACTGTCACACATTTACTGATGCGGCACTCCATTCTTCTCTTTTCGCCCCGCGGGAGACGCGGTGTGATGGGCTGCGAACCTCATACCCACCAATAGGCATCTCCCGCGCACACTTCAATCGTCCAACACCCACAAAATAAATCTAAAACAAATAATATAAAATAAAATAACAAAATAAAAATAATATAACACAAAATGGTCTTTTTAGATGGTGCACACATTGTCTATTTAATTTATGTTCCACGTATCCACCCTTTTTTTTTTTAAATTTAGCACATAATGTTTTTTTTTCGATGTTGCACATGTTGACATGGACGATCCGGACTTTTGTGTTTATTTAATTTATGTTACACGTATCCACCGTTTTTTAAATTAGCTGTAATTTAGCTGCTGTAATAAAAGCAAGAACTTTAAAATAATATTGAAGAAATCGGGTGGTAGTCTAGGGGATAGAACGCTTGGCTTCTGATCCAGGGGACTTGGGTTCGAACCTGGACTCGACCAGATTCCTTCTTCATAGTAATGAGCTTTTTTTTTTATGTACACAACAGGTCCTTTGGACCCAATTACTGTATACAATTTTTATTTTTTAGCTATTATATTGATTCTCGTGACATGTGATAGGTAGCCAATCTATCGCCATTTTATTGTCACGTGAATTCTACACCAGACCAAAGACAGTGTGACAATCACACTGCCATCGCCAGGAATCGAACCCAGGACCTTCAACATGGAAGTCAGAGCTCGTAACCACTCTGCCACGAAGGTCTTCATGTTACACGTATCCACCGTTTTTTTAAATTAGCTGTAATTAGGGATCTCACCAGCAAGAACTTTAAAATAATATTGAAGAAATCGGGTGGTAGTCTAGGGGATAGAACGCTTGGCTTCTGATCCAAAGGACTTGGGTTCGAACCTGGACACGACCAGATTCCTTCTTCATAGTAATAAGCTATTTTCTGCTCATATTGAAGATTGTAAAATAAATTCTAATATCATTGATTAAAATCTTTGGTATTAGTCTTTTTTATAAATAAAAAAAATAAAAAATAAATGTCATTGGAACAAATGAAAAATTTATTTTTACACCTGTCAAAATTCTTTATAAAAATGAAAAAACTTGTGTAATTTTAACATCAAAATAGTACAAACGTTTTAGTGCCACAATTGACTATAATAAAGTGCGGCAACAATCAAAATGACCAAAACAATTCACTTATACACGAAATATCTCCAAATTTACAGGAGCACCACATGAACCAAACCAAATTTTCAAAATAAGAAGGACGTAAGAAGAATAAATACAATAAAAATTAGATCTCTTAGACAAGTGGTTCCCAAAGTGGTTCTTACGGATCCTCATCGGTTCCTGGTATCATTTAGGGGGTCCGTGTGAAAGAATTAGATGGCATAAACGCTGGTGCAAAAATGAACGATATGTCTATCAGCTGTTTGCTATATGCAGACGAGGCTGTTTGAATCGCTGACAGCATGGACGATCTACAAGTCCTAGTGTCAAGAATGTACCAAGTATGCAATAAGTATGATCTTGTAATGAACGTGTCAAAGTCTAAAGTTATGATATTTGAAAAGGAAGAATATATGACGAATTGCGACAGAAGTGCAAACGGTGAGAAATTAGAGCAAGTTACAAAATTTGTTTATCTGGGAAGCATGTTTACCAGAGATGGAAAAATGGAGAAATGTATCGGAAGAAAGGTTGGAGCTGGAAACAAAATAAATGGTGCACCCAAAGTCATTACAGCAAATAGAAATATATCCACTGAAGCAAAGATGGCAGTGCACAATGGAGTTCTAGTCCCGACCCTTATGTACGAAAATGAAGCTTGTAGTTGGCAGAATAATGTCACTTAGAAGAATGTGCGAAAAACAATGTATGAGAGAATATCTAACGATGAAGTAAGAAAGGAATGTAAGGCGGATGAATGCGTGATAAATAAAATTAAGAAAGGGTCACTAAGATGGTTTGAACATATGGAACAAATGGATGAAGGGAGTATGGTTAAAAAGATATATACAAGTAGTGTGAATGGAAAAAACAGTCGAGGAAGGCCAAGAAAGACATGGCATGACCAAATTAATCAATTACTGAAAGGCGGCCATGTTAAATTAGAATTGTAATATTAGATTTATTTTGTAGAGATGCCTATTGGTGGCGATGAGGTTCGAAACCCATCACACCGCGTCTCTCGCGTGGGCGAAAAGAGAAGAACGACGACCTTCGTGGCAGAGTGGTTACGAGCTCTGACTTCCATGTTGAAGGTCCTGGGTTCGATTCGGCAGTGTGATTGTGTAGAATTCACGTGACAATAAAATGGCGATAGATTGGCTACCTATCACATGTCACGAGAATCAATATAATAGCTAAAAAAAAAAAATTACAGTAATTGGATCCAAACGATTTGTTGTGTACATAAAAAAAAAGAAAAAAATGAATGGAGTGCTGCATCGATTAAAGTGTGGCAGTCCATTCTTTCTGCCAACCCTCTCGGGGAGATGGCGTGATGGTTAGTTACTTAGTTAGAAGTTTAGTTTTTCAATTTAAAATAATAAAGCACCCCTATTTCTTACGTAGGTAACTTATAGAGAAAAAAAATCGCGTTTAAATCGATAATTTTTTGTCGAATATTCACACATTTCGTTTGATCAGGTGTCGAAAATACGCTTTGTGGAGTGTATGGTGCAACAAGAAAACAAAAGAAGAACAGACCACGAGTCTAAAAGAAGAAGATGTGGAAACGCTGAGTAATGCTTATATTTTATTTTGTATTGATTGTTCATAATAAAGGAAAAATGTTCCATTCTTGTATACGTCGTATTGGACGGAGCCAGCAATTAGTGTAATGACAGGAAATGCTGTCTCTGTGTCAACTTGCCTCATAGTCAATTATATTTTCACGCCGTTATTTCGTAATACGTATTAATATCGCTCACGCCGACACTCTATCCGAAAGGATAATAATCCGCACGGAAAGAAGGACAAACGCCTTTCCGCACGATGAAAGTGTTATGTCGGGTCAAACAAACAAGTTCTGAGAACTTCCGAAATCAAATCAAATCAAATAATTTTATTTACTCAAGAGAAATTACTAACTAACTAACTAACCATCACGCCATTTCCCTGGAGGGGTAGGCAGAGAGGATGGATCGCCACAATGCTCTGTCCTGGCATACCTCTCGGGATTCCTCTGCATTCATACATCGTACCATGCACGCACGTCGATTATTACGACTTCGAATGTGACCGCCTTTTAGTAATTGATTAATTTGGTCATGCCATGTTTTTCTCGATCGTCCTTGGCTTTTTTTCCACTCACGCTGCTTGTGTACAACTTTTTAACCATTCCACTCTCATCCATTTGTTCCATATGCAGCAGCAAGACTGATAAGGGGTGTGCCAAAGAGTTGTCACATAACACAGCATCTTAAGGAGCTCCACTGGCTGAAATGTCCAGAAAGGATACAATACAAGCTCTGCTGGACGGTCTATAAGGCGTTGCATGGAATGGCACCAGCTTATATATCTGAACTCTGCATCAACGAGAACCTGAATGCTAGACAGTCTACATTGCGATCAGCTAAGTCTTCTGCGATCGGTAGATTGACTGTGCCAAAACGCTGTCCAAGCACAAACTTTGGCGACCGAGCCTTCGCGGTAGCCGGCCCTTCAACCTGGAACAGTCTTCCAGCAGACCTTAAGTGCATTGAGAATCAATCAGAGTTTAGATCGAGACTCAAAACGCACCTTTTCAAATTATCATTTCCTGACAGGAAGGGCTGATCGATTTCGTCGGGTGCAGCCCTCATACTAAATATGGTTATATATATTTTTTATCATTATTATTATTATTATCATCTAGTTGATAAAACGGAGCATCTTCTACAGCGCCCTTGAGATGAGCAATTCATAAAAATGGCGCTTTATAAATTATCCAATTTATTATTATTATTATTATTATATGTCCAAACCATCTCAGGGATCCTTTTTTAATTTTATCCATGATCAACATGCTGACTTGGAGACCACGAGCCAAGAGCCGTCCACGGTCTCCAAGTCAGCAGTCTTCTTGTCCATTTTTCATCTGAGCTTCTGGCTACGTGACCTGCCCATTGCCATTTTAGAGTCGCCACCCGGTGGATGATGTCAGTGACCATTGTTTTTTCTCTCACCGTATCGTTTCTGACTCTGTCTCTTAGGCTTATTCCTAACATAGCTTACTGGGTCACTCGTTGTTTCGCGGCACTTTGCTTGGACAATGTTACAGTTTCAAGACCATAAGTACCAACTGGCAGAACATACGCCATATTCATATATTATTTTACTTTATACAATATATTATTATATTTTACCTGTTCTTAATAGATAGCTAGCATGGATTGGGCACGTATGCCGAGCCGAAGAGACCAGAGCAATCAAGACCCTGTACGCGTCTAGATCGACTGGAGTAAGACCTCTAGGAAGGCCAAGACAGTGCATAATGGACAATGTTCTGGCGGACCTGGCTAGGTTGGGCGAATCGGACTGCTGGGAGCAAAAGGCGCAGGATCGAGGAGCTTGGCGAAAAATCACGAAGGAGACTAAAACTCTTTAAGAGTTGTATGGCCATAGGAAGAAGTAAGTAGTAAGTTCTCAATAGATGCCTTAAACTTTAGTTTTGTAATGTCTATTGATGAAATAAACTGATTTGATTTGATAGGTCTATAATAAGGAAGTTTAAGGATGTATTTCCACAGCACTCTCATATCCTTCGCATTAACAATTCAAGGAGTTTTCTACTATCTGGATCGATACGTATGGCGCCCCTTCGTGACTATTGATTCTACGGAATACAGTTATTTCCATTTACTTTCAACTAAATTGAAAACGTTTTACCAGCAATATCACATTATTCCACGACACAATGCTTTCAATTAATAAAAGGCAAAACAATATACAGCGGAACGCCAATATTCGTCATTTTTAAGTTACCAAACGGAAGAATGAAGGATGAAATTTTAACATTTGTTAAAAAATATGCTAGACAGACTATATCACGCCTGTAAGAAATACCTTTTTCAAAACACCCAAAACATGTAACCTCGTTATAGAAAATCAACCCATAGAACAGGTCTTGTTCTTCTTCGTCAGCCTTCATCGGTCCACTGCTGGACATAGGCCTCTACCCTTCCCTTCCACTCGTCTCTATCTCCTGCCAGCCGTAGCCGCATTTTCCTTCCCACGGCAGCAATGTCGTCGGCCCACTTTTTTTGCCTGCCGACGCTTCTCCTATTCTCCCATGGTCTCCACCTTATTATTTTCTGGGTCCATCTATCCTCACTCTGTCTCGCCACATGACCCGCCCATTGCCACTTCAGTCTCGCTAGTCGTTCCATGATGTCCGTTATTTTTGTTCGGCGTCTAATCTCCTCATTTCAGATTTTATCTCGGAGACTGACGCCGAGCACATGTCTTTCCATGGAACGCTGCGTGACTTTTAACCTCTCTACATTTCTCTTGGTGAGGGTCATAGTCTCCATCCCATAAGTCATCACCGCCAGTATGCATGAATCATAGACTTTTCTCTTTAGACAATATTGGAGTTTCCTTGTTTTCAAAGACGTGTTTTAGTTTGCCGAAAGCTGCCCAGCTCAACCCTATTCGCTTCGATATTTCCGCTGTCTGGTTTTCTTTTCCTAATTTAATATGAACAGGTCAGGACCTTCAAATATCTAGGCATAGATCTGGTGGGAGGAGCTGATCTGTGGGATGAAATACAAGCCAAAGTAAATAAGGCAGCTGAAATCTCTGGTACTCTAAAATCCACAATATGTAAAAACAAAGACATGGCCATTAAGAGTAAGATGAGAATCTATAAAGCATGCGTAAGACCAATTATAACATATGGCATCGAAGCAAGGGCAGACAATCAAACAAGTTTTGAGGACTTCCAAGATGAAGACACTGAGGACGATAGCAGGCAAGAGACTGAAAGATCGCGTGAGGAACACCAGAATAAAAGAGATATGTGAGGTTGAGGATATTATAAGATGGAGCAGACAGCGAAAAGGGGACTGGTACGGTCATGTTCAAAGAATGGACACCACCAGACTCCCCTAAACACAAAATACAAGAAATCGGCAAGGGGTCTACGGGACAAAAAATGTTTGGGAAACTCTGCCTTAAATTATAATTATGTTATTTGAGTAAATAAATAAACTGATAAACATATGTCCAAACCATCTCAGTGATTCCTTTTTAATTTTGCTTATGATGCAATTATCTGCTTCACATTTCTTCCTTATTTCGTCGTTCGGCATTCTATCTTATATCGTTTTCCCACACATTATTCTAAGTGATTTCATTTCTACGGTATTAATTCTACTTTCTCACATCCGTACTGATATTCGGATGTGAGACTTGGAAATCTACTGCGGACGTTATTGGAAAACTCCAGGTGTTTATAAATAGATGCCTTCGCTCAGTATTCAAGATCTATTGGCCCCAAACAGTGTCAAATGCCGTTCTCTGGACCATGAGAGGCGAAAATCCAATTAGAGAACAAGTCGCTAGACGCAAATGGCAGTGGATCGGTCACACTCTGAGACGCAACCCAGCCTGCATTGCTTAGTCTAGACTGGTCCCCTATGGGGGGAAAGAGGAAGCAATGCAGACCTAGAGCCACCTGGAGAAGAACCCTGCAGGACGAGTTCAAAGCAGCAGGCCTCACTTGAGATGATGCTAGGCATCAGGCATGTGAAAGAGTCGGGTAGAGAAGATTCATTGAGGCCCTATGCACCACGGAGGTGTGACAGGACAAAAAGAAACAAGAAAGAACAAGAATTCTCTTTTCATCCTTATTTTGCCAGCTTCGAGCTTCACTTCCATTCATAAGATAATAATCTTTGCTTTAGTGGATATCTTTATACTTGCAGTGATGACTTAATTGATTAAATAAAAACTCGCCAATATACCTAAAACAAATAATAAATGCAAATTTGGGTAGTTAAGAATTAACGGGCATATAAATAATCTCTCGGAGATACACCTAACCTAACATAACCTCACCTAAGCAGGTCAGGTTAAGTGCTCTAGCTGTTGGGAGTTTATGGTCAAAATAAGCGTCTGTTAAAATGCTATTAATGTCGGGTGAAGCGTTTACCACCTCGTTACGCGCGTGATCATTGGATGAGGATGAGTTTTATAACCCGACTCCAAGCCGATCAACTTCTTATAAACACATTCAAAAACTCTATCACAGATATTACCCTTGCTGCATTTTCTTGTTTTTTATACAACAGGTCGTTTGAATCCAATTTCTGTGTACAATTATTTAAAGTTATTAATATTGATAAATTGACAAGACACGCGTACGTTCTATAATGACATATGGAATAGAAACGAGAGCTGACACCATTAGAACAAAAAGTCTCCTAAGAACCACAGAAATAAAGACACTCCGAGACAGAATAAGAAATTCTGAAATAAGAAAGATCTGCAATGTAGAAGATGTCGTGTGGAAAGATCATGTCTCCTTGGACTCTCTTGAAAATAGACGTACTCTTCATGATATGATGTTACTTCATAAAATAATTCACTTTAAAATTGTCAATTCTGAACTTCTCAGCAAATTGTCACTCAATACCCCCATGTCTCGCACGAGACACACCGCGAGCCAAATTTTCCACCTTCCTGTTTATCGCACAAACTACGCTCTGAGCGCGGCACTGTATCGAATTTGTGATATCTACAACAAGCATTTTGGAGACATTGACGTCTTTCATTTGAGCGAGCGAAATTTTAAAAAAGTGATCGGAGCAACATTTCGGCGCGGATGTGACCACGACGTAACGTGATATTATAATACTTGTATATTACTTTTTATTTCCAGTACTATAAGTATTTTAACTCTTAAATATTATGTATACCTTATTTTGTCTTAGTTTAACTTCAATCTTGTTTCTCACTATCATTTGTTGATTGTTAACTATTATTTTTAATTTGTGGTAGCATGTAATTGGCCTTATTTTAATTATTCTAAATGTTTCTTTTATATATATGTTATTGATATCGCTGTATGTTATCCTTAATAAATAAATAAATAAAATAAATTAATTAATTAATAAATGTCTGAAAGAGTAATTAATATAGCCGCAAAGATGGTAAAACTCCAAGAAGACCACCCAAAAGATGGCGAGACAGTTGGACATCTACATCCCAGGACAGGCTCCGAGAAACACCAGGAAGCAGTCCTAAATTAAGCAGAAGAAGAAGATTGGTAGCTAATCTATCGTCGCTTTATCCTATCTTCACTACACCAGACCAAACGTCCAGGAGTGGACGGCCATAATAGGCTGAAGAAGAAGACAAATTTACATAATTAACTCACAATCACGCCGTCTCTACGAAGGAGAAGTCATAATTAATGGACTGCCACATTTTTTCTTTCCTGACATACTTTTCTCGCTTCCTCAACATTCATACATAGTGTCAATGCACGCACGTCGATTTCTCCGACTCCTCACGTGGCTGACATTCAATATTTAATTTATTTGATCGTGCCACGTTTTCCTCTATTTCTAGTTACATTAACATTGTTAACATATAGCTTTTTTACCATTCTTTCTACATTCATTCTTTCCATGTGCCCAGAACTAAAGATTACTCTTGGTATTAAAATTGAACTAACTAACTATCACGCTGTTTTTCCGGAGGAGAAGGTAGAGAGCGATAATACTTTCATTCGTACTGCATTCTTCTTCTTCTTCCTTGTTGTAGACCTATGCGGTCTGTTCTCCAAAGTGTTGCTCCTCCTGTGAGGTAGACTCCCAGTCGTCCTTCCATCTTTTAGGAGGTCTTCCACGAGGACGAGTCCCATGAGGCTGATTATGCAATGCAATATAGGGAAGTCTGGTGGTGTCCATTTTTTTAACATGACCGTACCAGTCCCTTTTTCGCTGTCTACTCCATCTTATAACATCATTAACCTCACATATCTCTCTAATTCTGGTGTTCCTCACGCGATCTCTCACTGTCTTACCTGCTATCGTCCTCAGTGTCTTCATTTCGGAAGTCCTCAAAACTTTTTTTGTTCTAACTGTGTCTGCCTTTGCTTCGACGCTATTTGTTATTATTGGTCTTACGCATGCTTTATAAATTCTCATGTTACTCTTAATGGCCATGTCTTTGTCATTCCATATAGTGGATTTTAGAGCGCCAGAGATTGCAGCTGCCTTGTTTACTTGGGCTTGTATTTCTTCCCGCAGATCAGCTCCTCCCACCAGGTCTATGCCTAGATACTTGAAGGTCCTGACCTGTTCTATGGGTTGATTTTCTATAACCAGGTTTGATTCTGATTGAATTCACTATATATATTTATATATATTCGACACTCTATCATACACAGATTTTCCACACATTCGTCTCTGAGATAACATTTCTACTGCATTTATTCTACTTTACATTTTATTGTCACGTGAATTCTGCACCAGACCAACGACAGTGTGACAATCACACTGCCATCGCCGGGAATTAAACCCGGGACCTTCGGGGTGGCAATCAAAGCACTTACCACTCGGCTACGTAGGTCGTCGATTATATTCTTACTAACTAACTAACCATCACACCGCATCCACGAAGGGATAGGCAGAAATAATTGACTGCCACACTTTTCTTTCCTGACATATTTCTCTCGCTTCCTCAACCATCGCGTTATTCACGCGCTTCGATTTCTCTGACTCCTCCGACCGTGGTCTTCCTCTATTTCTAGTTCCATTTACATCGTTAACACATTCATTTTTTACCATTCTTTCCATGTGTCCAAACCATCTTAATGATTATTTTATCATTTTGTGCATAACACCATCATTCGCACCGCATTCACTTCTTATATTTTCTCTCGACACTTTATTATACACAGAGTATCCGCACATTTTTTTTTTTTAAAGAATCGCTCTTTACATCATGACAGCATGAGCCAAATCGACGTAAAGGGTATTATAGCTATCACAGTGATTCTCGTGACATGTGATAGGTAGCTAATCTATCGCCATTTTATTGTCACGTGAATTCTACACCAGACCAAAGACAGTGTGACAATCACACTGCCCTCGCCGGGAATCGAACCCGGAACCTTCGGGGTGGCATTCAATGCACTTACCACTCGGCCACGAAGGTCGTCATCTTATTTCTACTGCATTTATTCTACTTTCATCATTTTTTTTATAGTTTCATGCTTCGATACATAAGGGTCGATACAAGAACACCATTGTGCACTGCCATTTTAGCTTTTTTCAGTCGTTTTCATGAATATTATATTCTCAAGATAGAGTTTCACAGCATTGTTCAAGAAACAATAGCTTACACAAACCACACTTATCTTAATATGCCGAGTTAGCCTGCGACGTGGGGAAAAAATATTGACGAGGGATATTCCCCAGATAGTAGGGTAAAAGGTACTCTCCCGCGCGTATTGCGGTATCGTTTTCCCCGGAAATTCCCACACAATTGGTGATTAATTGTCTGAAAGGCAGCATATACAATTTGTGATGACTTTTCGTTCTTGGAACCGCGCTTTTCCCATCGGCCCAGTTTTATAAACATTCCTATCAAACAATCACGCCGTTTCTCCGTAGGGTTAGGCAGAGAGGATGATTTTTTTTTTTTTTTTTTTTTTTTTTTTTTTTTTTTTTTTTTTTACGTATACAACAGGTCGCTTGAACCCAATTACAGTATACAATTTGTTTAAGCTGATATATTGATTCTCGTGACATGTGACAGGTAGCCAATCTATCGCCATTTTATTGTCACGAGAATACTACGCCAGACCAAAGACAGTGTGACAATCACACTGCCATCGCCGGGAATCGAACCCAGAACCTTCGGAATGGGAATCAGAGCTCTTACCACTCTGCCACGAAGGTCGACACATTTGCCACACTGTTCTAACTAACTAACTAATAATAATAATAATAATAATAAGCTAACTTTTATAGCGCTTTTTGTGATGTAATCACCTCAAGGGCGCATTAAGACGTGTTTTAAATCTAAATGTGAACGCTGCATGTGATTTTCGCGATCGGTTAAAAAGTATAGTAGAAAAAAGTATAAATGTTTAAATTGGGTATGAAATATGAAAACGATGGGTTTTCAGTTTAGATCTGAAATCTGTCGGATCATTTATGCATCTGAGGTGTGAAGGGAGATTGTTCCAAGCTGATGGACCGGCTACCGCGAACGCTCGATCCCCGAAATTTGTACTGGGGCAACGCTTCGGCTCAACTAATCTTCCTATTGCTGAGGAGTTCGCCGAGCGAAGTGTGGATTTCCTTGTATTTAGGCTGTCCGTTATACAGAGTTCAGATATATGACTTGGTGCCATTCCATGTAACGCTTTGAAGACTGTCCAGCAGAGTTTATACTGGATTCTTTCTGGACTTTTAAGCCAGTGAAGTTCTTTGAGATGTTGTGTTATATGGGACTTTTTTGGAATGCCTTTAATGAGTCTTGCTGCTGCATTGAACGCAGATTGAAGTTTGTTTATTTGTTGTTTTGGACTAATTAACTAACCATCTCTAACCCGCCATAACCATACGAACCAGAAATAGAACAAGACCGAGGAAAACGTGGCACGATCAAATAAATCAAATATTGAATGTCGGCCACGTGAGGAGTCAGAGAAATCGACGCGCTTGCATGACACGATGTATGAATGTTGAGAAAACGAATTTAGCTGCAAAAATAGACGAGGAAAGCTTGTTCACAAAAATATCTCTGATTATTTTTCCAGTACTGTAGAGTAACGTAAGCCTTTTTATGTACATGTACTATATACATACTTATTTTTGCAGTAAAATTTGTTATTTCATAATCAATAAATGAGCCAAGGAAAAAATGTATTTACACCTTATTTTGCTAAAAGAATTAGCTCCTGTTTGACTATCCGGAACACTTCTTCTTTTTTTCTTCCTCAGCCTATTCCCGTTCACTCCTGGACAAAGGCCTCCTCCATTCGCTTCCATGTCACTCTGTCCTGTGCAGACTGCATCCAGGTTATTCCGACGTGTCTGTTCAGGTCATACTTCCACCGTAGTTGCGGTCGCTCTGCGCTTCTCTTTGCCGTCCACGGTCTCCAAGTCAGCAGTCTTCTTGTCCACTTTTCATCTGAGCTTCTGGCTACGTGACCTGCCCAATGCCATTTTAAAGTCGCCACCCGGTGGATGATGTCAGTGACTTTTGTTTTTTTCTCTCACCGTATCGTTTCTGACTCTGTCTCTTAGGCTTATTCCTAACATGGCTCATCGGGTCACTCGTAGTTTCTCGGCACTTCATTTGGACAATGTTACAGTTTCAAGATCATTAGTACCAACTGGCAGAACGCAGGCTTCATAGACTTTTCGTTTCAGGTTAATCGCTATTTTCCGGTTTTTAGGGATGTAACTCATGTTTCCGAAAGCTGCCTAGCTTAGTCCAATCCGGAACACATCCGGTACCAATTAGTCCGGATAAAAGACGTTCTTCTGTATGAAAAAGCAGGGGTCGACAACAATCGGCACGGGGTCTACGGGACAAAAAAGTTTGGTAACCTATGGCATAAATAAACGATATTGTCCAACCTCTGAGAAGAGAATAACAACAAGATGAAGATGAAACTTTTGTTTATGGGAAATTAGATTCATTATTTACCACAAAATATTGTACATAAAACTGGACCCTAATCAAAAACATAATTATGTACTGAGTAACGAACAATGCCTGTTGTGTATTGTGTTACAACGTGCTAGTGATAAAGGCGTATTGTTCTCCCTTCGCGTAGGATGGAAATACTGCCAATTTCAAGCAGGTCCGTTTCATCAAACCATTCCCAAATCTACAGGAACTGAAAAAATTAAATTTTTATAAAAGTAGAGTGAATGTTTGAATATAAACCTGGCAAAGACCAAGGTGATGGGCACGGAAAGGCTTGAAATCAACGTGGATGGCAACAGAACTGAGATAACCAAACTGCAGAGCTCAAAAGAAGAATTGGACTAAGCTGGGCAGCTTTCGGAAACATGGGTTACATCATTAAAAACCGGAAAATACCGATCAACCTGAAACGAAAAGTCTATGAAGCCTGCGTTCTGCCAGTTGGTACTTTTGGTCTTGAATCTGTAACATTGTCCAAACAAAGTGCCGAGAAACTACGAGTGACCCAGTGAGCCATGTTAGGAATAAGCCTAAAAGACAGAGTCAGAAACGATACGGTGAGAGAAAAAACAAAGGTCACTGACATCATCCACCGGGTGGCGACTCTAACATGGCAATGGAAAGATCACGTAGCTAGAAGCTCAGATGAAAAATGGACAAGATGACTGAAGATGACTGTTGACTTGGAGACCGTGGACGGCAAAGAGAAGTGCAGGGCGACCGCAACTACGGTGGAAGGATGATCTTAACAGACACGTTGGAATAACCTGAATGCAGTCTGCACAAGACAGAGTGACATGAAAGCGAATGGAGGAGGCCTTTGTCCAGGAGTGGACGGAAATAGGCTGAGGAAGAAGAAGAAGAAGTACTAGAAGAGAAGAACTACTAGAAAGGTACCTTCACTAATATAAAAGACGTCGATCTCCGAGGAGACCGCGTTCAGCAGACTAATTACTCTTCCCACCGGTGTCACAGGAGACAGATTGGTTCTGGTGGCCGGTTGGTAAAACAATCATGTGCTGTCGCTGTCAGAGAAATCTATCAGAGACAAAAGGACCAACACCCTCTAGCACGGCCGAGTTCTCGAAATATCCCCTGATTAATTTAAAGAAATGGGTTATGAAATACCCATCTCTTCGAAGCTTTAATTATTGGTTCCGAGCATTCCTAAAAGAAATGCCGTGAGACAGAGCCACGGATAACTACCATACTCCCTCATGTAGAGATACCTCAGAAATTTTATTCTGAACTCTCTCCAGCATAACGGAATATCTCGCCTCGTGAGGACTGCATTTCACACAACCACTTTCGAGTGTGTGTGAAGAGTGCAAAAATGTATTGTGATCTTACAATGTTTGCAAATAGTTATTCAAATGTGAATCCACAACACAATGTAATGGTGAACTAACTAACTGACTAACTAACCATCACGCCGTCTCCCCGAAGGGGTAGGCAGAAATAATGTACTGCCACACTTTTCTTTCCTGACATATTTCTCTCGCTTCCTCAAAATTCATACGCGTCAATTTCTCTGACTCCTCACATGGCCGACATTCAATATTTGATTTATTTGATCGTGCCACGTTTTCCTCGATCTTCCTCTATTTCTGGTTCCATTTACATCATGGAACCAGAAATAGAGGAAGATTAACATATATTTTTTTTACCATTCTTTCTTTATTCATTCATTCCATATGTCCAAACCATCTTAATGATCCTTTCATTAATGTGTTCATGACACCATCATTCGCACCGCATTCACTTCTTATATTTTCATGCGACACTAGAGTATGATAGATCATGCAGAGTATCCACACATTCGTCTAAGAGATCTCATTTCTACTGCATTTATTCTACTTTCATCCTTCTTTTGCCAGTTCCATGCTTCGCTTCCATACATAAGGGTCGGTAGAAGAATACCATTGTGCACTGCCATTCTAGCTTTTTTGGATAGGTTTTTGTTTGCGATGACAACTTTAAGTGCACAATTCACTTTGTTGCCTGCCCCAACCCTTCTTTCAATATCCCTCTCCACTCGCCCATCTCTTGTCAACATACTACCTAAATACACGAACTCAACTACTTGCTCCAAATTTTCAGCATTCACGATAATGTTGCAGACTGTCATGGTTTCTTCCTTTTCAAAAATCATTACCTTGGACTATACCTCATACATACAATACACCAGGACTTGTAGTTCATGCTCGTTGTGTGCAAGTAGGACAGCGTCTTCCTCATACAAGAGACAGCTTACTGACACTCCGCTCATTTTGGCACCTACATCGAACCCTTTCAGCTCTTTCATACATTTGTCCATATAGAGATTAATTAACCACGGGGACATTACGCAACCCTGTTTGACACTTCTATTGATATCAAACCAGGCTGTAAGATCTCCATTTACTCTGACACTAGCAGTGCTTTCCGTGTATAGCGACTTAACTGCCTCATATTTTTCCAAGAAATAAATACATAATTTGCAGTTAGTGGTTTGTTGAGTTCAAAAGAACTTGCTATCAGACAGGTTAGTATGGAGTTTTACATCATTGTTCCTGAAACGATAAATACGCATCTAGCACATAACATTTAGCAACGTGCTAACTGCGTAACACGTGTCGAGGGAGAAGGAAGCTAAATTATTCAAGGGTTTTCAACTCTGAAGTTCGCAGGGACTCCTAAATCCTTGACCCGCCCTTAATGTCGCTTCTGGGACCAGATAATATCCCTGTAATATAGGCCTACGTCATCTCATACGTATATCTACACGTTAAGAAACTTTGATAAATTCTGGAAGACGTTAATATGATAGATTAGAACTATCTAACTTACGTACTAATTAAATAATGCTAATAGAATAAAAATTGTAAAAAAATCTTTTTAAAATGTATATTTACTGGATACAAATGTTATTATTTTTATAATTGTATCTCAATTGTATCAGCACCGCTTGTGTCAGGGTTAATGGGGCTGTCACATTTTGGTTTGACATCACCAAAGGTGTCAAACAGGGTTGTGTGATGTCCCCATGGTTGTTCAATCTATACTTGGACAAGCGTATGAAAGAACTTGAAGGCATAGACGCTGGTGCTAAGATGAATTGTTTGTCAGTCAGCTGTTTGTTATATGCAGACGATGCTGTGTTAATCGCTGACAGTAAAGAACATTTGCAAGTCTTAGTGTCAAGGATGTATGAGGCATGCAAAAAGAGTGACCTGGTGATGAATGTGTCTAAATCTAAAGTGATGGTGTTCGAGAAAGAAGAATGTATGACGATTTGTGATATAAGTGCGATGGGCGAGAAATTGGAGCAAGTTACTGAATTTACGTATCTGGGAAGCATGTTTACAAGAGACGGAAAAATGGAGAAAGACATCGAAAGAAGGGTTGGTGCTGGGAATAAAATAAATGGCGCACTCAAAGTCATTACTACAAATAGAAATGTATCCACAGAAGCAAAGATGGCAGTGCACAATGGAGTTCTAGTGCCAACGTCATATATGGAAGTGAAGCTTGGAGCTGTCAAAAGAAGGATGAAAGCAGGATAAACACCGTAGAAATGAGATCACTAAGAAGAATGTGCGGGAAAACGTTGTATGATAGAATACCGAACGATGAAATAAGAAAGAAATGTAAGGCAGATGATTGCATCATGGTAAAATTAAAAAAGGATCCCTGAGATGGTTTGGACATATGGAACGAATGGATGAGAGTAGAATGGTTAAAAAGTTGTACACAAGCAGTGTGAGTGGAAAAAGAAGCCGAGGAGGACCGAGGAAAACATTGCTTGGTCTAATTAATCAATTACTAAAAGGCGGTCACATTCGAAGTCGGAATAATCGACGTGCGTGCACGGTACGATGTATGAATGTAGAGGAATCCCGAGAGGTATGCCAGGACAGAGCATTGTGGTGATCCATCCCCTCTGCCTACCCCTCCGGGGAAATGGCGTGATGGTTAGTTAGTATAGTTAGTAAGTTACTAATTAAATAATGAAAATAAAATAAAAATTGTAAAATCTTTCATGTATATTTATTGGATACAAATGTTTTTATTTTTTTTATACAACAGGCCGTTTGAACCCAATTTTATATTATATAAAGGGTTATCCAATAAGGACGGGTCGATATTGAAATTGAATTATACAAGCTGTGTATAGGTTTTAACGAAATTCGCTTTTTATTTGAATGGCCTATATATGCCATTATGTACAGAATATGACATATTTAAAAAAAACAGACAAGACACTAAGAGAAAAGGTTGAAGAATAGAAGAATAATAGAGATATGTGAGGCTGAGGATAGTATAAGATGGATTAGACAGCGAAGAAGGGACTGGTACGGTCATGTCCAAAGAATAGACACCACCAGACTCCCCTATATTGCACTACATAATCAGCCTCACGGAAATCGTCTTCATGGAAGACCTCCTAGAAGATGGAAGGGCAGCTGGGGATCCATCTCACAGAAGGAGTAGCCCTCTGGGGAACAGACCACATAGCAAGGAATAAGATGAAGGAAAAAGATATATACTATGTTAAGAATGTAAACGGAATGGAAAATAAAGAAAGATCGAGGAAAACGTGATTCAATCTAAATTGTAATCTCAACTAGATAGATAAATTGACGTACGTCGAAGGAACGATTTATGAATGTTGAGGGGATGAGAGAAACATGTCCAGAAAGAACAATGCGATGATCCTCACTGTCTACACCTTCAGAGAAACAACGTGATGGTTAGCTAGTGATGACAGCGAAACGGAGACCAAGAACCGGCCACAGTTACCCGGACAGATCACAAGCTCGATAGTCTGATGAGGATGATATCAAGAGAGTTGCAGGAGGGCAATGGAACAGAGTGGCGAGGGATAGAGCTATGTCCAACACTGGACGAATTCTTTTTATTCTTCTTCCTCAGCCTTTTCCCGCCACTCCTGGACAAAGGCCTTCTCCATTCGCTTCCATGTCACTATGTATTGTGCAGACTGCATCCAGGTTATTCCGACGTGTCTGTTCAGATTATCCTTCCACCGTAGTTGCATTCGCCCTGCACTTCTCTTTTCTGTCCACCGTCTCCAAATTAGCAGTCTTCTAGTCCATTTTTCATCTGAGCTTCTGGCTACGTGACTTGTAATTTTAGAGTCGCCACCCGGTGGATGATGTCAGTGACATTTGTTTTTTTCTCACCGTATCGTTTCTGACTCTGTCTCTTAGGCCTATTCCTAGCATGGCTCTTTGGGTCACTCGTAGTTTCTCGACACTTTGTTTGGACAATGTTACAGTTTCAAGACCATAAGTACCAACTGGCAGAATGCAGGCTTCATAGACTTTTCGTTTCAGGTTTTTTAGGATGTAACCCATGTTTCCGAAAGCTGCCCAACTTAGTCCAATTCTTATTTTTAGCTCTGCGGTTTGGTTATCTCGGCGCAATCGAATATTGTGTCCCAGGTATGTATATTTGGACATTCTCAATTCTGTTGCCGTCCACGTTGATTTCCAGCCTTTCCGTGCCCATCACCTTGGTCTTTGTCAGGTTCATATTCAAACCTACAGATTTGGATACATCGTTTAGCTCTTTAAGCATTTCAGCTAGTTCCTCCGGAGTGTTGCTCACGAGTACGATGTCGTCGGCAAAACGTAGATGGTTTAAATATTTTCCATACCCATGGATTTCTTTAGTTACCCAGTTCACTGGACGACTAATGGCTGATGATGATGTGGGTGGCTTATAAATTCAGATTTTTTTTAGCCTTGTACTTAAAATAATAAATGCTGCTGAAATGTAAAATTCAAAAAAGAAATAATTTGAATTCGTTAAGTGACGTATCAATTGGTGAAGATATTTCGGTTTTCCCAAGAGATACGCTCTGCCTCGTAAATCTGTTCATATCTCAATAATTAATTTCGCCTTATTAACTTCCAGAGGAGATTAATACGAGTTAGTCCAACTTAAATCCAAATCTGACTCATTTATCTCAGAGTTTGAGATGTATTTAAGTTTAATTATTAATCGATATATTATAAATATCTTGGCACCAGCAAAACTCGCAAAACTTTAACGAGCGCGTCAGAAATATGTATTATACTTAAAATTAAAACTATATACTTTATAATGAATCTTCTTTAGCTGTCTGCTGTCTGTCACTGCTGGATGAAGGCCTCTTCGTTCTCCATTTTTCTCTATCTCGTACGACATTCATCCATCTTCTTCTCTCAACTGGAATCAGGTCGTCAGCTTATCTTTTTTAGGGTTGACTGGCTCTCACGGTGCTCGTTATAAGGGGCTGCTGGGTCATCGTACGGATCTCTTGGTTGGTCCCATGACTCCAAGTTCCCGCTGCAACACCTGGTCTAGGTTCCAGGATCATTCTAAGTATTCTATTCTCAAAGCAGTAGATTCTTTGTTGTTCTTTTAGAGTCATTGTCCACGACTCAGAACCATATGTCACCACTGGCTTGATGATAACTAACTAACCAACTAACCATCACGCCGTCTCCCCGAAGGGGTAGGCAGAAAGAATGGACTGCCACACTTTTCTTTCCTGACATATTTCTCTCGCTTCCTCAACATTCATACATCGTGTCATGCACGCGCGTCGATTTCTCTGACTCCTCACATGGCCGACATTCAATATTTGATTTATTTGATCGTGCCACGTTTTCCTCGGTCTTCCTCTATTTCTGGTTCCATTTACATCGTTAACATATAATTTTTTTACCATTCTTCCTTCATTCATTCTTTCCATATGTCCAAACCATCATAATGATCCTTTCATTATTTTGTTCATGACACCATCATTCGCACCGCATTCACTTCTTGTATTTTCATTCGACACTATATCATACACAGAGTATAAAAACATTCGTCTAAGAGATCTCATTTCTACTGCATTTATTCTACTTTCATCCTTCTTTAGTCAGTTCCATGCTTCGCTTCCATACATAAGGGTCGGTATAAGAACACCATTGTGCACTGCCATTCTAGCTTTTTTGGATAAGTTTTTGTTTGCGATGACAACTTTAAGTGCACCATTCACTTTGTTGCCTGCCCCAACCCTTCTTTCAATATCCCTCTCCCCTCGCCCATCTCTTGTAAACATACTACCTAAATACACGAACTCAACTACTTGCTCCAAATTTTCACCATTCACGCTAATGTTGCAGAGTGTCATGGTTTCTTCCATTTCAAAAATCATTATCTTGGACTTATTAACATTCATCATCAGATTATTTCGCATGCATACCTCATTTTAGCAAATTAGATGACAGTTTTATAATATTTCGAGTAGTTGATATTCATAGAACTAAAAAAAAGTTACGAGTATAATAGAAGTCACTTAACGTCAATAAAATGCACCTTTTTAGACGACTGGCCAACCACATGAAAACACGGGACCGGGATAACAACACTTGGTTAAACAATCACGTGTTTACGCGGCTCCGGGATACAACGTGTTTAGATAATCAAAAACATTATATTTATTTATATAGCATGGGGTGGCACAGGGGGTGTTTGCCGATAACATTGTTACCGCCGGTCTAGAAAAATGGGATATTTCCCATTAGGGGTACGTTTCCCCCCGTCGGAGGTAAGCGAATAAGGGAGGCAGCTACATCATAATTTGATTTGTGTCGCGGGCATGGGGTACGGTTTCCTGATTAGTTGGTTAAAGACCACGATATCGCTTGGGGCGCATATTGCTACGTGTTGCTTGCGGGTACACTGCCGTCGTAAATAACGCCCTTAAATATAACAAAATATATATAAATTAAAACTAACTAACCATCACACCGTCTCTCTAGAGAGGTAGACAGAAATAATGGATCGCCACACTGTTCTATCCTGACATACATCTCTCGATTCCTCAACATTCATACATTTTGTCTCTTCACGTGACCGACATTAAATATTTGATTGATTTGATCGTGCCACGTTTTCCTCGGTCTTCCTCTATTTCTAGTTCCATTTAAATCGTAAATATATACTTTGATCACCATTTTTTCTTCCATGTGTCCAAATCATCTTAATGATCCTTTCATTATTTTGTTCATAACACCATCATTCGCACCACTTTCACTTGTTATATTTTCATTCGACACCGAGTATCAACACATTCGTCTAAGAGATCTCATTTCTACTACATTTATTCTACTTTCATCCTTCATCCTACGCGACAGCTGTTTCGTCAGGTGTTACAATGATTAAAAAACTTTGTTTTATGTATCACAATTGTATTTTTATTTTTATTTTACGCGATAGCTGTTTCGTCAACCTATGTTGACATCATCAGGTGTTACAATGATGATCAGGTAATACACTGTTCTGTCCTGACATACATCTCTCGCTTCATCAACATATATCGTGTCATGCACGCACATCGATTTCTTAGACTCCTCACGTGACCGACATTTAATATTCGATTAATTTGATCGTGACATTTTCCTCGGCCTTCCTCTAATTCTAGCTCCATTCACGTCGTTCACATATACCTTATTTACCATTCTGTTTTCACTCACTCTTTCCACGTGTCAAAACCATCTTAACGACCCTTTCATTATTTTGAAATAAATAAATAATAGAAATAAGATCTCTTAGACGAATGTGTAGATACTCTGTGTATGATAGAGTGTCGAATGAAAATATAAGAAGTGAATGGGGTGTGTATTATGGTGTTATGAACAAAATAATGAAAGGATCATTAAGATGGTTTGGACATATGGAAAGAATAAATGAAGAAAGAATGATAAAAAAATTATATGTCAATGATGTAAATGGAACCAGAAATAGAGGAACACCGAGGAAAACGTGGCACGATCAAATAATTCAAAAATTGAATGTCGACCATGTGAGGAGTCAGAGTTATCGACGCGCGTACATGACACGATGTATGAATGTTGAGGAAGCGAGAGAAATATGTCAGGAAAGAAAAGTGTGGCAGTCCATTCTTTGTGCCTACCCCTTCGGATATACGGCGTGATAGTTAGTTAAATAATACATTAATAAAGTTTTTTTTTTTTAATTTAATCTCAATAGAGACGAAGATGCAAACTGGAAACTGAATATGGTTGATCAAGGTGATTACAGGACTTATGACCTGTCATTGGCAGATGGCCAATTGAAACTGACATGTGAAGATAAGTATAGATTTGTAGCATATATACAACCTCCAAAAATTTGTCTTACATGGTCATAAAGAAAAAATGTGGAATGGGGAATGTTGTAATTACATAAAACGTGCGCTTAACCCAACCAATGACAGGTCATAAGTCCTGTAAACACTTTGATCAACCATATTCAGTTTCCAGTTTGCATCTTCGTCTCTATTGAGATACAATTAAAATTTCATGAATTAATCACCCACCATGGGTGAAATCCAGGATTCGTTTACACGTATAAGTATACATTCACAATAAATACAAAGTTTTTTTGTTGTTGATTCTCTTAATTTGTTTATGTACGGTAGTGTACAATCCCTCTGAAGCTGAAATATGTCTTACTAAGAGCCCTTAAGCCGCCGAGATATTCTACAGAACCTACGCCGATACTTTGATCATAATAATCTCAAAAGATGCCGTACTCGTAGTCGATATCGAAGAAGGCCAAATTTGAACAGGGGAAACTCCACTGTACAAAATAACACGATGGTAACTCAGTAGAGTAGAAATGTTTAAATGATTCTTCTTCTTCTTTTTCTTCCTCAGCCTATTCCCGTCCACTCCTGGACAAAGGCCACCTCCATTCGTTTCTATGTCTCTCTGTCCTGTGCAGACTGCATCCAAGTTTTTCCTACATGTCTATTCAGATCATCCTTCCACCGTAGTTGCGGTCGCCCTGCACTTCTATTTGCCGTTCACGGTCTCCAAGTCAGCAGTATTTTTGTCCACTTTTCATCTGACCTTCTGGCTACGTGACCTGCCCGTTGCCATTTTAGAGTCGCCACCCGGTGGATGATGTCAGTGACCTTTGTTTTTTTCTCTCAACGTATCTAACTCTGTCTCTTAGGCTTATTCCTAACATGGCTCTTTCCAAGGCTCTTAGGGTCACTCGTAGTTTTTCGGCACTTTTTTTGACAATGTAACTAACTAACTAACTAACCATTACGCCGTCTCCCCGAAAGGGTAGGCAGAAAGAATGAACTGTCACACTTTTACTGATGCGGCACTTCATCCTTCTCTTTTCGCTCCGCGGGAGACGCGGTGTGATGGGTTGCGTACCTCATCGCCATCAATAGGCATCTCCCGCGCACACTTCAATTGTCCAACACCCACAAAATAAATCTAAAACAAATAATATAAAACACAATGAAATAAAATAAAATAACAAAATAAAAATAATTTAACACAAAATGTTCTTTTTAGATGGTGCACATATTGTCTTTTTATTTTATGTTCCACGTATCCACCTTTTTTTTTTAATTTAGCACATAATGTAATAACACAATGTTTTTTTCGATGTTGCACATGTTGACATGGACGATCCGGACTTTTGTGTTTATTTAATTTATGTTACACGTATCCACCGTTTTTTAAATTATCTGTAATTAGGCACTTAACCAGCAAGAACTTAAAAATAATATTGAAGAAATTATTCAAATTGTATGTATATATCCTGTATTCCGGCATACCAGCTATGCCATTCAAGCTTGCTTCGAATCTATCGGATAAGTTAAATTATTCGACAGGGCTACCCTTTACATCGAGTAATATAATAAAATTTTGACTTAAATGCCAGCGAAATACAATGAAGATTTTAAAATATATCCACGGCATAAATTCGCAAACAAGCACAAGGTATTTTGTTGGTTCAACTGTTATCTTAAACTCCATATTTCATTTATTATAACTTGAACAATGGTGTTATATTTCAAAACAAATTCTTATTCCCTTTTTCTTCTTTGCTACCTATTTGATCTGATAAGGACTTGCTTTAAGGACTCCCTTAAAGGAAACCTACAAAATACTGGCATCGACTGTGATTGCTGGAAAAAAGACTGCAGAGGACAGACCTAGGTGGAGAACAGCAGTACATAAAGGCACACAAGACTTTGAAGCACAGCGCAGAGACGACGTCGCAGAGATGAGGAGGAGGAGAATGGAAAGACCACTGGGAGACGGTGACGGCTCCATTACAAGCGCCTTCCCCTGCCCCAGATGCCCCAGAATATGTGGGTCCAGGATCGGGCTCTTCAGTCACATGCAGACCCACAACCGTGAAGGACAGTCATCCTCGGACACGAGGGACAGCTGATGATAATGATGATGATGATTTGATCTGTTCTCCAAGTGGGTTGCTTTTCATGTGAGGTGGATTTCTAGTTATCCTTCCATATTTTAGGAGGTTTTCCACGAGTCCCATGAGGCTGATTATGTAGTGCAATATAGAAGAGTCTGGTGGTGTCTATTCTTTGGACAATACCGTACCAATACCTTATTTGCTGTCTATTCCATCTTATAATATCATCAGGTTCATATATCTATCTTATTCTGGTATTATTCAAGCGATCTCTTAATGTCTTGCCTGCTATCATCCTCAGTGTCTTTATCTTGGAAGTCCTTAAAACTTGTTACGTCCTGATTTCGTCTGCCTTTGCTTCAACGCCATATGTTATAATACTTCCAAAAAATACTGTACTCTCAGCTGACCCAAAGAAAACGTTCATATGGAGGTAAAAAAAACGATTCAAAGACTTTACAAAAACAAACCTCCAACGGACTTACATTGATAGTGAACGGTGGAAAAAGACTCCAGAAGATATATCTAGATAGAATCTTACTTGTTGGTGCCATATCAGGTTTCCCCAACGTTCAAAGCATCTCTATCCTGCGATACTTAAAAAAGTTTTTCATCTTTTCTCATTTTTGTCCAATATTTTTCCATGATTATCAGCCGAAGGAAGTGGTATCTCTCTCCCCTTAGCACATGACCCAAATATAAGATATTTCTAACCTTTACAATCGTTAAGAGCTCTCTATTGGCTCTGGCTCTCTGTAGTACGCCTGCATTACTGACCCTTTCGGTCCACGGTATACGGAGCATTCTGCGGTATATCCACAACTCAAACGCCTCCAACCGATTCATTACATTCACTTTCAGAGTCCAAGTTTCACCCAATAGAGAACTGTTGTCGAATTTGAAAATTAGAAAGGTCTCATATTTGGGTCCGCATTCACTCGACACTCTATCAAATACAGATTTACCACACATTCGTCTTGGAGATCTCGTTTCTACTGCAGTTATTCTACTCTCATCTTTCTTTTGCCAATTACATGCTTAATTTCCATATGCAAAGGTCGGCACATGAACACCATTATGTACTGCAAATAGCACAGCGTCGTCCGCATACAATAGACAGCTCACTTACACTCTTCTCATTTTGGCACCTGCATCCAACCCTTTCAGTTCTTTCATAATAATGTCCATATTTAACATACTAACAGAATGGACCGTCACACTGTGCTGTCCTGACATAATTCTCTCGCTTCCTTTACATTCATACATCTTGTCATGCAAGCACGCCGATTTCTCCTACTCTTCACGTGTCCGATATTTAATATTTGATTGCTTTGATCGTGCCAAGATTATCTCGGCCTTCCTCTATTTCCAGCTCCGTCCACGTCGTTTACATATACCTTCTTCACCATCCTGTCTTCACTCATTCTTTCCATGTGTCCAAACCATCTTAAAGACCCTTTTATTAGTTTGTTAATAACACTTCTTATATTTGCATTTGACATTCTATCACATACAGATTTATCACACATTTGTCTTGGGGATCTCGTTTCTACTGCAGTTATTCTACTCTTATCCTTATTTTGCTAGTTCCATGCTTCATTTCCATATGTAAAGGTCGACACACGAACACCATTATGCACTGTTCATTGTCTGCAAGTAGCATAGCGTCGTCCGCATACAATAGACAGCTCACTGACACTCCGCTCATTTTGGCACCTGCATCCAACCCTTTCAGCGCTTTCATAATCTTGTCTTAATTGATAATTATATCAATATATAAAATGCCATAGGCTTCCTCTGATGAATTATGTCACCATAAACTAATTTTCATTAATTTTCAAAAAGGGTCCAATCTGTTAAGTGGAGCGTCAAATATCTTACCTTTTATCAATTAGCGCGGATAGTCCTCAAAACTTCTTGGTGGGATAATGATGGATGGGCTTTATGGACGATCTGTCTTCATCACGTCAATTTAAAATAAAATCACATCTTTTAATAATTACTGAAAATTGACATTAATTTAGTTTTAAACAAAGTATACGGTTGTAAACATTTTTTTTGTTTCTTGAACAATGATGTAAAACTCCATATTAAATAATCAATACGAACGAAAATCAAATCAAATCAGTTTATTTCATCAATAGACATTACAAAATTAATTTTAAAGGCATCTATTGAGAACAGGTTAAATAATATATTGTATATAGTATACTACCAGAAACGCATGAGAGATGGTTCGACATTAGGAAGACAGGATACTCTCCAGAATTGAGAGAAAAGAAATTCGCAAATCCTGCAAAATTGAAGACATAGTGAGATGGACTAGGCAGAGAAGACGATTCTGGAGGTACCACATTGAATGGATCCAGCAAATAATCCTAAGATCGTGATGCACGAGACTCCAGAGGATCACCAGGATGACCACCAAAGAGATGGAGAGAAGGCTAGTCGTCTTCATCACAGGAAGAAGGTTGATATCCTGCATAAACAGATCGATAAAAAGAGGATGACCAAAAAAAACGTGGTATGATCAAATCAATCAAATTTCAAAACATGGCCAATTGAGGAGTGGGAGAAATAGACGTGCGTGCATGACACGATGTATGCATATTGAAAAAAATGGGATGTCATGAAATAACAGTGTAGAGCATAGGTTCTCAACGGGGGCTATACCTCCCCTCAATGGGCGCTAGACCTTCCCATGGGCGCGGTAATGTTTCCAGGGGTTAATGAGGGGCTTTTAGACAGTTAAGAGGGGCAGTCGTGGCGTACGTATTTTAATAAATAATAATGAATGCTTTTAACAAATATCAATTTAAGAATCAATTGTATCTCAATAGAGACGAAGATGCAAATTGGAAACAGAATATGGTTGATCAAGGTGTTAACAGGACTTATGACCTGTCATTGGTTGGGTTAAGCGCACGCTTTATGTAATACAACATTCCCCATTCCACCTTATTTTTTTCTTCTGACCACTATGTCTGACAAATTTTTGGAAGTTTTGTATATGGTAATCTCCAACACCACCCTTTACATGGATATTCAATCTACACACTAACGCCATCTATGAAGATTGTATTTTAAGCATTAAGCATAAGATCTTTTTAAGGCAATGTGAAAGGCTACCGCCATTTACCGCATTGCTAGAAACCGCCTGGAGATGTCAATCCAATCTATATGCTATAATTTGACCAGTTTTTGTTTTTTACAACATTTTGAATGTATACAAATACTTGTAGACGAACAGCTGGATTTCACCCATTGCGGGCTATCAATTCAAGAATCAATTGTATCTCAATAGAGACGAAGAAGAAACTATCTAAATAAAAACATTTCTGATACATTAAATAATATTGAGCAATGACAGTTTATAATATAAGTGTGAACGAAGAGAACTTGGAACAGGTGAGGGAATTTGTGTATTTAGATAGCATGTTAACAGCAGATGGCCGAACGGATAGTGACGTCGAAAGAAGGGTTGGTGCGGGTAACAAAGTGAATGGAGCTTTAAGAATAGTTATTGGAAACAAGAATCTATTAATGAAAGCGAAAACGGCCGTTCACAATGGAGTTCTGGTCCCAACCTAAATGTATGGAAGCGAAGCATGGAATTGACAGAAGAAGGGTGAAAACAGAATAAATGCGGTAGAGATGAGGTCCCTAAGACATATGTGTGGTAGAACGATATACGACAGAATCTCAAATGCTGATATAAGAAAGGAATGTAGAGCGGAATTTTGAACAAAATTTTGAAAGGATTGCTGCGTTGGTTCGGACATATGGAGCGCATGGATGGAGAAAGAATGGTTAAAAAACGTATACGTTAATGATGTAAATGAAGTACGGAGTCGAGGCAGACCGAGAAAAACATGGCATAACCAAATTAATCAAATTTTAAAGGTTGGTCATGTTAGAAGTCAGAAGAATCGACGTGCGTGTATGACTCGTTGTATGAATGTTGAGGCAGCTAGAGAGGTGTGTCTGGATAGAGTAGTGTGGCGGTCCATTCTCTCTGCCTACTCCTGCGGGAAACGGCGTGATGGTTTTGTTATTGTTGTTGTATAAAAAATATATTATAACGTAACCTAATAAAAGCTTACTAACTAACTAACTAACTAACTAACCATCACCCCATCTCTCCGAAGGGGTACTACACGTATGTCTTAGGGACCTCATCTCTACCGCATTTATTCTGTTCTCATCCTTCTTCTGCCAGTTCCATGATTCGCTTCCATACCTACATACATTTTTTTAAACTAACTAACTAACTAACCATCACGCCGTCTCCCCGAAGGGGTAGGCAGAAATTTAATGACATATTTCCTTCACTTTTCTTTAATGACATATTTCTCTCGCATCCTCAACATTCATACATCGTGTCATGCACGCGCGTCGATTTCTCTGACTCCTCACATGGCCGACATTCAATATTTGATTTATTTGATCGTGCCACGTTTGCCTCGGTCTTCCTCTATTTCTGGTTCCATTTACATCATTAACATATATTTTTTTTACCATTATTTTTTCATTCATTCTTTCCATATGTCCAAACCATCTTAATGATCCTTTCATTATTTTGTTCATGACACCATCATTCGCACCGCATTCACTTCTTATATTTTCATTAGATACTCTATCATACACAGAGTATCTACACATTTGTCTAAGAGATCTCATTTATACTGCATTTATTCTACTTTCATCCTTCTTTTGCCAGTTCCATGCTTCGCTTCCATACATAAGGGTCGGTAGAAGAACACCATTGTGCACTGCCATTCTAGCTTTTTTGGATAGGTTTTTGTTTGCGATGACAACTTTTAATAAGTTTTATTATATTTTATGTAAATGACACGTTTCGCCTGTCTAATGCATTATCAAATGACATTTGATAATGCCTTAAACAAGCAAAACATGTCTTTTCCATAAGCTATAATAAAACAAACGTTTTCATTGGCAATAATTATTTAAAGAAAGCTAAGATAGCAGTGCACAATGGTGTTCTTAGGCCGACCCTTATGTATGGAAGTGAAGCATGGAACTGGCAAAAGAAGGATGAAAGTAGAATAAATGCAGTAGAAATGAGATCTCTTAGACGAATGTGTGACAAATCTGTATATGATAGAGTGACAAATGCAAGTATAAGAAGTGAATGTGGTGCGAATGAAAGTGTTATGAACAAAAATAAGGAAAGGGTCATTAAGATGGTTTGGACACATGGAAAGAATGAGTGAAGACAGAATGGTAAAGAAGGTATATGTAAACGGCGTGAACGGAGCTAGAAATAGAGGAAGGCCGAGGAAAACATGGCACGATCTAATCAATTAAATATTGAATGTCGGTCACGTGAGGAGTCAGAGAAATCAAGGTGCGTGCATGACAAGATGTATGAATGTAGAGGAAGCGAGAGAAGTATGTCAGGACAGAACAGTGTGGCGTTCCATTCTTTCTGCCTACCCCTCCAGGGTGACGGCGTGATGGTAAGTTAGTTAATTTTTTAATTATTATATTTAAATTAGAGTTTAACATCATTGTTCAAGAAACAATAAATTATTTATTTATTTTTTAATATAAATTATTAATATTAGATAAACTTAAGGCTTTAACACTGAATCGCATAATGTCTTCTTTTCGTTTGAACAAGTTTCAAAGGATTCTAAACGATAGAAATATTTATACGATGCACCACGAGTTTATATCGTTATCCTGATGATGAAAGTGTAAAGCCTTTGAAACATGTCGAGAAAAATTAATCAAAAAGTGGAAAAAAACAGTGTTTTAATTAAAAACTAATATTTTAAATTGTTATCGTTTGCAGTTGTGTCACAGAATATTTTTCAATGATTTTTGCATGCACTGAAAGAAGGTATTTTGGACGATCTCACACCTGTACGGAACACGTGTAACTCAACAGGTATCCACGTGGAATAGGCCACAGACGACCCTACGCGAACGCGACCCGAAGCGGACTGATTCGAACGAATCCTAGCCGAAAGAGGGTAGAAACAGAAATCCTCAAACATTACTTTGCTCCATATAAAAATAAAAATTCAGTTTTAAATTTGGAACAAGCGGTAAAGCGCTGTCTTTTTATCACAGAAAAAACTAACTAACTAACTAACCATCACGCCATTTCCCCGGAGGGGTAGGCAGAGAGGATGGATCGCCACAATGATCTGTCTTGGCATACCTCTCGGGATTTCCTCTACATTCATACATCGTACCATGCACGCACGTCGATTATTCCGACTTCGAATGTGGCCGCCTTTTAGTAATTGATTAATTTGATCATGCAGCGATGAATGTACTGACAAGCCGGTCCACTCCCTCACGTTTTGCAGCCAGGACATTTGTCTCCTACCGGGTCCTCGGCGTCCCTCAATTTCTCCCCCCAATATCATTTTGAGAAGGTCGTATTTTTCCCCACGCAGTATATGACCCAGATGTGAGATCTTTCGAACCTCGAAAGTTTATAACAGTTCCCTGTCAACTCTAGCTCGCCTCAGGACTTCGGTATGGGTAACCACGTCTGTCCAGAGAACTCTGAGCATTCGGCGATAGAGCCACATTTCAAATGCTTCCAGTCTGTCCATTGAGTTAACTTTCAAGGTCCACGTTTCACATCCGTACAATAAAACAGACAATTATGTGTTAGTCATTTTTATAAAATTTATGGTCAAATTCAAAACAATGGTTAGCCATCTCAGAAAAAATAGTATTGTTAATTATTTACTTACGATTTTATTATACTAAGCTGATGGTGAAATACGAGGTGTCAGATACATATGTAAAACTAAATTATAATGAAAAGCCAAGACCTGTGGCGTATACGAGAAGAACATATTCAATTAGGTATTTGATCCTTTTGTGATTCTCACACCAGCACAGAATCCTTACAGTGTAATCTTTGAGAGAGAACATAAAATCTATTTATTATTTCACGCCTTTAGTGACAAATGAAAAGGGGCCATGTAATTTCGTTCGGCGCGAGTATTTTCAAGGGTAGGAACGCCATCATAACGATATAATTTATGAAGTTATTTGCGTAGTGAATAGCTAAAGTTGTATGAAGGAATCCTAAATGTATTCAAAAGAATTTTTACCACACTATAATGTGTAATGCCATAAAAATAAATAGTCGAATTGCTTAGGAATTTATATTGGAATTAGGCTTTGATAGCAGTAGCCTTCGAATTTCTCGCTTGAGGTGTTGCCAGTTTATTTTTGGACACAAAAATAAGGTTTCTCTTTTTAAAAGTTCTTAAAGATTATTTTTATGTGCTTATTTATTTGTCAAAAATATTTACGAAACGTTATTTTATACAAAGAAAACTCCTCAATTTTTGAAATCTTCTATCTTTTTTTACATTTAGTACTTAAAAGGATTTTCAATCAGTCCATACATTGAACAACATGACAAGTTCTAACCTTAAGTATTCAAGTTTATATATTCATATATTTTCATAACGTTCTTCAAATATAACAATGTTTGTTATTCTTGCTCGTTCTAGAGGTGTAAAATATATTTTTTTAAAAGCACGTAATTTATTTTAAGGGCTCTTGAAAAACATTGCGTTTTCACAAAAACTTTTTCTCCTTTTTAACAAACATGTTTTTCAACTGACCTTCGAAGCGCCTCTGTAAGTCAATTATGGGTAATTATCATATTAGATTTTATTTAGATAATAATTAATATATCTAGAAGTTTAATTATATTTTATGGGAATAACATGTTTCGCCCTTCTCAGGCATTGTCAAATGTGTTTTTTTTAAAATTTGATAATGCCTTAGAATGTCAAAACGTGTCATTCCCATAAAATATAATACAACTTCCAGAAAACTGACGTTTTCATTCGTATTAATGATTAAATATCGAGTTTTACATCATTGTTTAAGAAACAATAAATATAAGATATTATTTTAAAATGTCATTATACTACAATTGCCTCAAACACACAAGCATAAATTACAACATTAAATTTAAAAAATTCCATGTATGCATTATTTTGTTAAATCTTTTATTTTGCATTAATTGAAAAGCTATAAACTTTATACGTGCTCTACTTTGTAGTACACTTGGTAACTAAAAAAACGTTGCTTTGGTTAATACACATTTTAATAATCGTAATGGCACTTTAAAATTTTCCGTTTCAAGTACTTGAGGTTTTCACGTATCATTTATCCAGCAGTAAGTCCCTCGTACATCATCCATCATCCTGGCAGCTTCAAGATCAAAAGTTTCCTTTTGGTCGAGGACTAAGCCACCGCATTAACTGTCTTTGTGTACATAATCAATTATCACTACTGAGATTACTCAAGTTTTGTCACATTCTTACTTTAATCAAAGCAGAATAAATAAGTACGAAATTGGAATTACGTGTTTACAAAAAAATATCGCCTCCCTTATGTTAAATACCATGATGCATGGGGATAGAGAGGTTGAGGGCGCAAACATAGCGAACGCATTCGCTAAGCACTTTCAATCTGTCTATAGCAATATTCCCCCGCGGCTTAATTTAAATTCAGCGACCGGTTCGAATACCAGTAAGTGCGCTCATAGCTTTGACATATCTAACATAGACACAAATGATATTAAATCATCCATCAAAGCAATGAAGAATTCGCACTCGGTTGGTCCGGATTTTCTTCCCATCTTCTTCTTCAAAGGCTGCTCTGAGCTCTTAATATATCCGCTGTACTTTTTATTTAACCTATCGTTAAGTACAAATACTTTTCCTGATCTCTGGAAAGTTTCTAGGATCAGTCCTATCTTCAAGAGCGGAACAAAAGAGTCAGTCGAAAACTACAGACCTGTAGCAATACTGTCGGCTCCAGCCAAGCTATTCGAAACTATTCTACATAAATTGATATTTCCCAGAGTTGACCCATATATTATAACAGAACAACATGGGTTCTGGAAGGGGCGCTCTACTGAAACAAATCTCATGGTCTTCACAGAATACATAACAAGGCCTTGGACAATGGTCACCAAGTTGACTGTTCATATAATGACTTCTCAAAGGCATTTGATACTGTGAACCATGACATTCTTATAGCAAAGCTATCTCAAATTGGTTTCTCTTCTCAACTTATTATGCTTTTCACTAGTTACCTTGAGGGGAGGAAACAATTCGTCTCGTACGGAATTTTTCAATCGGAACCTTTTTTTGTTTATTCAGGGGTGCCACAGGGTTCGAACCTTGGCCCACTCCTCTTCACTATATTCATAAACGATATTGCGAAGGTAATAAACTTCTCGCGATTTCTTTTATTTGCCGATGACCTGAAATTATTCCTAGACATAAATAATCCTGACGACTGTCTACGCCTTCAGTCGGATATTAATAATATTGTTACCTGAGTCACAGTAATCATATGAAATTCAATGTCTCTAAGTGCGTAATGTTATCTTTTACGAGAGCACGGAGAACTATATATCATAGATACACGATGAATAACCAGCAGTTGGCACATGTATCCACTATGAGAGATCTCGGGGTCATCTATGAGAGTAGATTAACCTTTCATGCTCATGTTGAGAGAATTTGTGGCATTGCGCTGAAGATGTTGGGCTTCATAATTCGGACCGGAAGGGTTTTCAGAGATCCCAATGTGCTCAGAGTACTATACAATTCATTGGTTCGGAGCAGACTCGAAAGTGGTTCTGTGATATGGAGTCCGCACGAGGCGAGATATTCCCTTATGCTAGAGAGGGTTCAGAAAAAATTTCTGAGGTATCTCTACATGAAAGAGTATGGTAGCTATCCATGGCTCTATCCCACAGCGTTTCTTTTGGGAATGTTGGGGTCTAATTCTCTGCAGCTTCGAAGAGACGGGTTTCTCATAACCCATTTCTTTAGGCTTATTAGGGGATATTTTGAAAACTCAGCCGTGCTGGAGGGTGTAGGTCTTTTTGTTCCCGACAGATATCTCCGACAGCGCCAGCATAGATTGTTTTACCTATCCGCCGCTAGAACCAACCTGGCTCTGGTGACACCGGTGGGAAGAGCAATCAATCTGCTGAACGCGGTCTCCTCGGAAATCGACGTCTTTCATATCAGTGAAAGTACGTTCAGAAGGCAAATACTCTTAATTCTGGAGGGTATCCTGTCTTCCTAATGTTCAACCATCTCTCATGCGTTTCTGGTTACATATTGTTATTTTACCAATATATTATTTTACCTGTTCTCAATAGATGCCTTAAAAATTAATTTTGTAATGTCTATTGATGAAATGAAATAAACTGATAAACTGATAAACTGATTTTTTAAACCTTAATCGGTCGTTGTAACTTTTTTATTATTATTTTTTTTTATGTTAACAACAGCTCGTTTAGACCCAATTACTGAATACAATTTTTATTTTTTAGCTATTATATTGATTCTCGTGAGATGTGATAGGTAGCCAATCTATCGCCATTTTATTGTCACGTGAATTCTACACCAGACCAAAGACAGTATGACAATCACACTGCCATCGCCGGGAATCGAACCCAGGACCTTCGGCATGGAAGTCAGAGCTCGTAACCACTCTGCCACGTAGGTCTTCAAAAACTTCAAAAACTATTTGAAATTGTTTTGTGTAAGAACGTTTTTTAACGTATTTTTCATCATAATGGAAAGTTATAAAATAAATGTTCTCTTTTCGAAAACCAAACCTATATTATTTCAAATAAACAAACTCTACTAATGGTCTCGGCCGTATAAATACCCAAATATTATTACTAACGAGTATATTTGTTGTTATGGCGTACAAGTAGGCAAGTCTTTTTCTTTCTATAGCCTCGAAAGGCTGTATAGAAAGAAAAATGCCTGGCTGCTGCTGAATAAAATACTGAGTACTGAAATCAGACCTCTGTCAAAACTTGTCGATAAGATGGACCGTGTTATCAAACTAATGTGGAAATGATAGGACTTGTCGACAGATAGGGAACGATAGATAGATACCCAGATTCTTCTCAGTGCATCTTGTAACCCATTTATTTAGAATAATCAGGGGATTTTTCGAGGATGCTGGTTTTTTGGACCCTGATATATATCTCCGACAGAGACAAGAACGATTGTTTAAACATGGTCTCCTCGGTGATTGTTTGTTCTTAATCGTTGATCGTTTAATCTTTATATTAGTGAAAGTACGTTCAAAAGACAAATACTCCTGACTGTAGAGAGTACCTTGTCTTCCTAATGTCGTACCATTTTACCTGTACTCAATAGATGCCTTAAACATCTTTGCTGTTTGTAGTGTATTTTGAGATAATAAACTGATTTGATTTTAATTGATTTAATGTGTGGACCATGGAAAGGAAAAAGAACAGAAAGAGGGGCTGACAACATAATTACAGTCGAAAGAAGGAGTAAGGATAAAAGTCGCGCAAGATGGACATATGGACAAAAATGGAGAATATTAATAAAAGCCTACATCTAGAAGCGGAGAAATGGCTAGAAAGAAAATATTTGTTTAGTGAATATTATAAAAAATATATACTCTTCTCTAGGACAAATGATTTCTTTCAATACAATTAAAGAAATTTTCTTTGGTCAGTTTATGATTCTAGTATAATGGTTATTCAGAATGGAATGCTTACAAGAGTTAATGTGTTAAAAAAACAAAATACAATTTTACACATTATATTTCATAGAAATATTCTATGTTTTATTTGGACCAAAATATCGTGAAATTCGTACGATAAGTAATAAATAATGCGTTTGAATTCATTTCCATAATCTTTTCAAACAACAAAATTATTATTTTTAACTTTATTTGACCAATATGCTAATAACCACAATTAAAACAAATACTTTCAGCCATTTTAGAAGTAGTAAGAATCAGTGTGCTTTTAAGACTCGCTCAAGAAATGTAGAGTAATCGAGTCAGCATAGAGTAGTGTGGTGGAAGTGCAATCTCTTTTCGTACCCTTCCAGATAAACGGCGTGATGATTTGATATTTTTGTAACTATATAATGTAAATGTATAATTTTTTATTTATTAAAAAACATATCGTCCTTGTATGTATTTAAATTTCCATTTAAAAAATCAATGAATAAACATTAAAGATAAGATACCACTTTGAAAGGGTTAACTTTTTTTGTGATCCAAAATTTACTAGCAATCCTATATTACTTCTTAGTGTTTGTCTCTCACACTGTGAACTTTTTAGAATTTGCTCGAGGCGAAAGTACTACCCATGAATTGGATTTTTTTTATTGAACGCCTCTGGTCAGAAGCATTATTGCTTTACCCGCGCCAGCAATTTCGGATTGTGATTTTAATTAGAACTTCTATTTTAACAGAAAATAATATTCGAATACTCTCAAAGCTAAAAATCATTTGATTCATTGTGAAAATTGTAACATGCAATAATGGTGACACTTTAAAATTATTGAAAAACACTGATAATCAAGGATTAATTTTATCTCAATAGAGACGAAGATGCAAACTGGAAACAGAATAGATGGCCATAAGAAAAAAGGTGGAATGGGAAATGTTTTATTACATAAAGCGTGCGCTTAACCCAACCAATGACAGGTCATTAGTCCTGTAAACACCTCGATCAACCATATTTTGTTTCCAATTTGCATCTTCGTCTCTATTGAGATACAATTGATTCTCGAATTGATAGCCCGCAACGGGTGAAATCCAGTTGTTCGTCTACAAGTATTTGTATACATTCAAAATGTTGTAAAAAACTAAAACTGGTCAAAATTATAGCATATAGATTAGAGTGACATCTCCAGGCGGTCTCTAGCAATGCGCTAAATGGCGGTAGCCTTTCACATTGCGTTAAAAAGATATTCTGCTTAGTGCTTAAAATACAATCTTCATAGATGGCGTTAGTGAGTAGATTGAAAAAAACTACCATGCAAAGGGTGGTGTTGCAGATTGACATATATACAACTTCCAAAAAATTGTCAGACATGGTGGTCATAAGAAAAAAGGTGAAATGGGGAATGTTGTATTACATAAAGCGTGCGCTTAACCGAACCAACGACATGTCATAAGTCCTGTAAACACCTCGATCACCATATTTAGTTTCCAGTTTGTATCTTCGTCTCTATTGAGATAAAATTAATCCTTGAATTGATAACCCGCAATGGGTAAAAAAAATCAGTATTCGTCTACAAGTATTTGTATACATTCAAAATGTTGTATAACACTGATAATGTTTATTCATCCATTGAATCCAAATATGAATATTCAATTTATAACGAAACGAACAACCTTCGTGGCGTGGCAGAGTGGCAAAAGCTATGATGGCCACCGCGAAGGTTCTAGTTTCCGATCGCAGTGCGATTCTTTGGTCTGGCGTAGAATTCACGTGACAAAAAAGTGGCGATAGATTCGTTACTATGAAAATCAATAAAATATCTATAACGTTAACAAATATTTCTTTTGCGCTGTAACCATGTAAATAACTATTCAATAAAATAATAGAATTAATTTATAAGAATGTAGTAAGATAAATTACTTTGTTAAAGTAAAAAAAAATACTTTGAGTTCTTAAGACCAAACTCTTTTAAAAGTCTATAAACTTCGATTTCAAAGATTGTTTTGAATCTTCTACAAGTTAAGATAAGATAAAATATATTTTTTTGAATTGTAGAATTTCGGATTTACCTTGAATACTTTGCAGCATTCAAAGGCTTTGAATACCGTGGAAGCCTTTTTCAGGGTCCGTACAATGAAGGTATTGATTCCTTACAGAAGTGCCGGAGGCGACTATTCATCAAATTATCCTTATCAGAAGGTTTCCGTTTAAAATATATTCTTTGTTATCCTGATTTTAACTCATATTTAATATCGTTTTCCGGAAAAATTAGTTGCTATGGAAAATTCGTAAACGATTCTAGTTCAATATTTACTGAATACTCAACATCACAACACTTAGAAATTTCTTTTTGATGGTTGTTTATAAATAAAACATTTTTTTTTTACATTTTCGAATTAATTTTTCATTACATTTTGAAGATATAATACTTTTATCTTCCAAAATGTAGTTAAAATACACCGAAAAAAGCGTAAAAATAATACAATAACTCAATTAAATGTGGATTCGTTTCAAGTTAATGTTGACTTATAATAATTTTATGTTTCTTTTTTGTATACTTTGCATACAACAAAAAATTAAAAATTGAAAACCAAACACGTTTCAGACACATAATCCTGGTATCAGTGATATATGATAAATATTATAAAAATATGTTAAATATAAAAATATAAAAATATGTTAAATAGGAGAATATCTTCATTGATCGAAGAATATTTTATTATTCAATAAACTCGTTGAATTAAAAACTCGTAGAAAACAGTTTTTAACAGTTACATAATGTACCAGTATAACCTCAAAAGTATCAAATATATTTATTAAAAAACAATTTCATTCGTATAATGTTAAACAAAGGTCACTTTACACGATAAAATGATTGGAATCATTTGAAAAATCTTTTATTGTCTAAACATGTGATTTTTTTTATAACGTTTAAAGCCACGTTTTTTTTTTTAATGTTCAAACGATTTCCGTTCGTTGTGTTAAAAAAACAAGTTGCTTAAGATATTGCAGAAGAAAATGCCGACATTCAAGCTAGTGGTATTTTAAACGAGATTTGAACAACTGACTTCGTGTTCGTATAGCGAAGTGCACTATCCACTTAGCCAAACCAGCCACAAAATTGCATAACGTTGGTTCGCCTACACAAAAGGTCTCTGTAATGTACAGTCTGCATAAAAATAAACTAAATTAAGAAGTCTCATTTAAGAGCTAGTATTCTATATTTGAAATTTGAATATACTAAATATAAAAATAATTAATGGTAAAGAAGTAATATGCACTAACATTTTGTTTATGAAAAATACTGAATATTCTGTATAATTAAATTGTAGGCATAATAGAAAGGAGTGGAAACGTTTGGAACAGGGATAGGTTTATCCAGCAGTGGAGAAATCAAGACTGAAGAAGGTAAAGTCTTTACAAAGTCTTTTTGATGATTCATGTTTCTTTGCCAACTTTGCTCTAGTAAAAAGCTGATTCCTCGTTAAATAATAATGTGTATATATTGATAACATAAAGAACTTACAGCTTATGGTGTATAGGTATAACGTTGATTTCAAAAGAATGTCTCCTATTCGTCGATCCAATATAAAATATTTTATTCATCTTTGCTACAGATTATAATTCTTATCTAACCATAAATAAATACTGCTCAAATACTTCAGATAAAATAATTATTTTAACATTACTAATAATTAGTCAATTATGTCGCTGTGTAATTGAAAAAGGTTGATAATAATAATAATAAAAATAGTCTAATTCCACTTAGTGTTACGGCTTTAGCCGGTTTTGACAGTTTGGTGCCATCTTCTGGTTAAATTAACTAAAATATATTGTGTATTATAATGATTTTTTTAAATTAAAAATAGTCTTTGTCCAAGAAATTTCAATTAATAATTTCAAATATGTTTATTTTAGGCGAAAAATCTAAGTATTAACATTTTATTCACATTAACACAAAAATAATTATAAATTAATACGTTTTTCTTTAAAATAGTATTTTTAATCTTTTACTTTATGTTATAATACAAATAAATAATCCAATACGAATGTGATTGCAGCTGACTGTACTATCCAAAGACTTCCTTAGAAAGCTTCAACAAAGGTCCTCCTGGAAGCTCGCTGGAATTCCTCCCCTACAATTCATTTTTGACAAATTTCCCGCCACAGCTGCTATAACTCTCACACGCGTCACTGGTTTGGTGTACCATTCCTTAAAAACTTTTCCGTAATTAAATTTGAATCGGTCGAAATAACTCTGCACCAACTGTTTCGAGTTTTTAAACTTACTAAACAAAAGTGCAAATGATGAGAATATAATTATTCTTTTTTTATAATTTGAAAGCCTGATTACTTGGGTATTCGGTATTTACGATTTTTTATCAATCAAAACAATGTTTCAGTTTTTATCTTTGGTAGCCTAAAATATTTTTAAACTAAAACTAACAAGTAGGCAGAAAGAATGGATTGTCACACTTTAACCGATGCGGCACTTCATCCTTCTCTTTTCGCCCCGCTGGAGACGCGTGATGGGTTGCGAACCTCATCGCCACCAATGGGCATCTCCCGCACATCCTTCGATCGTAAAACATCTACAAAATAAATCTTAAACAAATAATATAAAATACAATGATATAAAATAAAATAACGCAATGAAAATAATTTAACACATAATGTTCTTTTAAGATGGGCACATATTGTGTACTATTTAATTTATTTTCCACGTATCCACAGTTTTTTAGTTACCTGTAACTAAGCACTTAAAGCAAACCGACATATTAAAAAAAAAAATTACATGGGAAAACCAACCCAAACTGAGTTATACTGTTTTTGTCTATAAAAATTCAGAAGTTTTATATAGGGTTTGTTTCTAAAAAAAATGTTGTTTCTTTAACAATAATGTAAAACTCTTCATTAAATAATTATTACGAATGAAAACGTCTGTTTTCTAGAACTTTTATTATTATTTATGTGAATAACATGTTTCGCTTATCTACGGCATGGCAATGTCTTAAACAGGCGAAACATGTTATTGACGTAAAATATAATAAAACTTCTAGAACAAATAAGTTTTCAAGTGTATTAACAATGAAAATTATTATAAAAACAAATGAACTCCTCTAATCATCGGTAATGAAGAAGATTTTTTTATAAATTTTAACACCACAGATGATATTAGAATTTTTTTTACAATCTTCAATATGAACACAAAAAATCTCGTTATTATAAAGAAGGAATCTAGTCGGGTCCAGGCTCAAACCCAAGTCTCCTGCATCAGGATCCAAGCGTTTTAACCACCACCAAAAATTATATAACTGAAAATATATTTTATATTTTATGCACTTAAATTTAAAAAATACAATATTTTACCAGAAAAATGTCAACTCGAAATGAACTTTCCTTATAAAAATATTATGAAATTCTATTTGCAATTTTATTTTAGATATCCATGTAAAAATCAACTTTGAATGTAAACCACATTTAAGCATAGATTTGAAATATTTGTAGCATCAAAATTTAACTATTATATAATTATTGGTTGAATAAAACCATTAAATAAAATAATGATCCGAATTGCCAATATTTTTTGAATATATTATCAGAATGTAGTACATCGTTGTGCATGCATTATATTGTATAGAAAGTATTTTCTACATTTATATACATTATATTCTACATGAAAGAATAAAAATATATACAGATGAGTTCATTATTCTTATTTTATAATATAAACGTAGACTGTAAATACGGTATTCACTGAAGAGATAAAAATGTAAATGGTATCAGGGAATGTTCCTTCTAACAAATATCAGTAAAAATGTTAAAATCTATATTCTAGCGAGAAAGAAAAGAAAAGACAAAGGATAAAAGTATTCAGCGATAGCTGAATAGATGTGGAATACGAGGAAGCATGTGTGATATTTTATTTTTATTATTAAAACACATGCAACGATGCGGATGCGAAAATACATGAACATAAATAGTATGTCAATAGGTTTTTTAGAAATGAGCTTCACCGAGAAAATTATTCGAGAGAAAACTTGATTCGAGCAATTTTTCTACATATTTTAAAAACATTTTTTGTAACTCATTCAAAAGATAGATGTTGTTTATTCATTAGAAATTCGAATAAAATTCTCGTAAGAATTAAAATAAAACAAATGTTTTATTTGTGGCTAGTGCCAATTTTTTTATTTATAATTTAAAGAAAACACATTTTTGTAGGATTGTACAAAAAGGGCAGGTCAATGATTAAAATCGATATTAAAATATTTTATAAAAAAATTAAAAAAATTATTCATGGAGAGCAGCTTATAAATATAAAATCAATATTGAAACTGAATTAAAATAATAAGGCTTATTTTATTAATTTTGTCCAAATTTTATCAAAAAATTTAAGAAGACCATTCATGGTTACTAACTACTACTTACTAACACCAACTTTACACGAATAATCGGAAAAATCAACGTGCGTGCATGATACGATATATGAATATTGAGGGATCGAGAGATGTATGTTAGGAAATAACAGTATAGCAGCACGTTATTTCTGCCTACTCATTTAGGAAGGGTGCGCAGAGGTTAGTTAATTAGTTAGTTTAGCTAATTTGTATAACCCCGTTTTCGTGAGTAACTTATCTCAAAATTTGTCTTACGGCGAAAATAAAGAGATCCTAACTTTGAAGGATTCTCATAAAGCAAGTTGTTTAGATAAAACGTTAATGGTGTTAGTTTGATGTTAGACTTTGACTGTGTAAACATTTTCATGCAACTTAAACTACTCGATACATAAATGACAAAAAATCTATTTATTTGTCCTTAAAAAATGTCGTCCCATCCCTAGCTCACTCATACATCGCTTCCTGACGCAATTTAGATCTGATGTTATTGATTCAATGTCAGTTTATAGCAAGCAGACGTCAAATGAACCGATTTCAAAGAGATCGTATAACCCTCCACTCTCCTTATCTGGTATTTTACAAAAAATATTTTTAAGTAAATATTTATTAGTTAATTATGTATGACCCTTACGTATGGAAGCGAAGCAAGAAACTGGCAAAAGAAGGATGGAAGTAGAATAAATGCAGTAGAAATGAGATCTTAGACGAATGTTAGGATACTCTGTGTATGATAGAGTGTCGAATGAAAATATAAGAAGTGAATGCGGTGCGAATGATGGTGTTATGAACAAAATAATGAAAGGATCATTAAGATGGTTTGGATACATGGAAAGAATGAATGAAGAAAGAATGGTTAAAATATATATAAGTTAACGATGTAAATGGAACCAAAAATTGAGGAAGACCGAGGAAAACGTGGCAGATCAAATATATCAAATATTTATTGCGGCCATGACGGCATGACGCGATGTATGAATGTCAGGAAAGAAAAGTGTGGCCATGGTTAGTTAGTTAGTTTTTTTTTCATTAGTTAAATTTAATACTTTAAAAGAATAATAGTTTGGAATTTTTAAAATCTTGTTCTTCTTTTTCTTCCGGTGTCATGTCAGATCTCCCCAACGTTCACTTCGTATGTCCCTCCCCTAATCGCATAACCCAAATATGCCACCTTATAGTGATTTAATATTGGCCAACAATTATCTATCAGTTATTGCTTAATGGAGAACATTTATATTGCTGACCATATCGGTCCAATGAATATGCAACATTTTGCGATGCAGCGACATTTCAAATGCCTACAGCCGGTAATGATGCCAACTTGATAAAAAGGCCATTTATAGAAAACATAATTGCTTATTTTATTTTTATTAGTTGTAATATTTTTTATTTGAATACAATGTTTCGCCGTTCTAGGGCATGATAAAACATTATAATAATAACGCTTCATAAACGAAAACATCTCACTCTCGTAAAATAAAATAAAACTTCTAGGAAACGGTTGTTTTCATCTTCTTCTCCGGTCTCAATCTAATGATTGGTCTGCAGCAAGGCGACGCATTTCCTCTTCCACTTCGCTCGGTCCTCGGCAACTCTCTTCAACTCCGCATAAGAGGTGTAGCCCATATTTCGGCAAATCTAGTCTAGGTACGCCTGGCAAGGTCGTCCTCTGCCAATCGATCCCTCGACCGCTTTGTTTTTATAAATATGTAATATTTACTGGAAAAATAAAATTAAACGTTTTTGCACTTAGTATAAATCATTTTATTTGAGTAAGTAGCGCAAAACGGTTTCATTCTGTAGCGAACTTTCTTAGGGTATCAGTTTGTGTATTGTCCTGAGGAAGCTCGGTACAGAGCAAAACCGGTTGGCGCTACCATCTCAAATAAAATGGTTAATACTAAGTGAAAAGTGTTTAATTTAATTTTGAATATATCAAACCATCTAGTAATGGCTTCGTATCAATGTTTAATATTCACTGTATTTGAGTTTTACATATATGGAAAAATATATATATTAATATATTATTTTCAGTCTCTCCAAACGGGAAGGCAGAAAGATTGGACTGCCACACCTTTCTTTCCTGACATATTTCTCTCGCTTCCTCAACATTCATACATCGTGTCATGCACGTGCGTCGATTTTTCTGACTCCTCACATGGCCGACATTCAATATTTGATTTATTTGATCGTGCCACGTTTTCCTCGGTCTTCCTCTATTTCTGGTTCCATTTACATCATTAACATATAATTTTTTTACCATTCTTTCTTCATACATTCTTTCCATATATGTCCAAACCATCTTAATGATCCTTTCATTATTTTGTTCATGACACCATCATTCGCACCGCATTCACTTCTTATATTTTCATTCGACACTCTAGCATACACAGAGTATCCACACATTCGTCTAAGAGATCTCATTTCTACTGCATTTATTCTACTTTCATCCTTCTTTTGCTAGTTCAATGCTTCGCTTCCATACATAAGGGTCGGTAGAAGAACACCATTATAATAGAAAATCAATTAAATTAGAAAATTTATTAAATTATATAAAGAATCTTAAAATTTTCACGTTAGGTTAACACAATGATTTAAATGGCAGAGTTATATACGAACCAAGTACAGGGTTAATCCAATACTTGTAAAAATTTTAACATTGCAATGCGATTGGAAATTTATACTTTGTTGTTAGTATATGTATTTTGTTTTACGTTATCCATAGCCATGTTGTGTATTTATCCATTGCCAATCTTGAAATTTTAAAGGACACTAGAAATTCCATTAAGAAAGGAGGACACTTCAATTTTAAACTCGAGTTACCTCCTGTGAAAAGTCACAAAGCGACAATTCCTCCCTGAATAATGCAGCTTCAATAGTCTGAGAGTCTCAAGTTTTATTAAAACTTTGAACTCAATTTCATGCTAATCGAATATGCAAGAATTGGATTCAAATTTACATTTCATTAGTACGATTCATTATTTATTCAACTAGCATTGATATAAGTTGCTACAATTCCTAAAAAATTTAATGCACATTCTCAAAAAATAATTGTATTATCATGTATATAAACATAATACATGCATCACGATCATAATGACTTAAGGAATCGAAGTCAGAGCAGACCCTGTCAAAACAAAACGTCTCCTTAGAATAGCAGAAATGAAAACATTGCGAAATGGGTAGAATCCTTAAATAATATACGATACCGACCGAAGAGCTTCACATTTCCTGCAAAATGATAACAAAGTGGAATGGAGTAGGCAGAGAAGACGATTCTGGTAAACCTAATGAGGATTTCCAAGATCGTGATGCACGAGACTCCAGAAAGTCATTGACCATCAAAACGATCACCAAAGAAATGTAAAGAAAGGTAGACGTCTTCATCACAAAACCAAATTTAATATCCTATCTAAACAGATCCAAAGATCTACATGAAGTAGAAAATATGTATGTGCACATTTTTGCAAATATTCTAATTGTATATTAACCTAGATATTTGGAAATATATTTAGTTTCCAACGTGTTTTTTAAGCAATATTGTTAAAGATTTTCTGAAAATGAATGTTTGTACTTTTATTGCTGGGGATATATTGTTATATATTAATAATTAGGACGGATAACTTTTAAATGATTATAATTTCCTGTGAAATTTGATTTAATAAGTTATTTTTTAAACGTTTCTAATTACTTGTTGCTTATTTCGGTTAACAGTAAAAAAACGTTCATTTTTAATCTTCAAAATAAATTTGTTTAATGTTTCTTCTTCTCCGGTCTCAATCTAAAGATTGGTCTGCAGCAAGGTGACGTATCTCTTATTCCACTCCGCTCGGTTCTCGGCATTTCTCTTCAACTCCGCATAGGAGGTGTAGCCCATATCTTGGCAAATCTGGTCTAGGAACTCCTGGCGAGGTCGTCCTCTGCCAATCGATCACTCGACCATTCCCTCCAATACTTCATGCAGGAAACCAATTCATCTCGCGCACCTCTCCGCTATGGTGTACAATATGTGCCTGTTCTCTTCAACTCTGCTGATAACCTCCTCATTTGTAACGTTTAATGTTAAGTGTTGAAAACAGTTTTTCGTAGTCAAAAATGATTTTTACGATATTTCTGAATTTATTTATCTAGACATATTTCAAAATATATTGAGGTAAATAAATATCAAATTATTTGTATATAATTATAAGAGTATATTAACAAAGATATTATTCTGTTTTGCCTGAATTAAGGGATCGTTTCATCATCCGTAAGTTAATAAAGGATCTTTGAAACTAATTTAAAATATGAATTTCAAATTAAACCTTTGTTTAGACAAGAGCTTTGAGGGTTGAGACAAAAGTCGTAAGATGCATCACTGCACCCGCCAAATTCTAACTTGGATACATTCCAAATTTGATAAAGTTGTCTGGGAACTACGAACTCTGAACATTGCGAGGATATCAACCTTGCACCAACCTATCACGCGTTAAGTGAATAGCACCGTAAATCTTTGCTTTCTTCGGTGAAATAGTATTTTCTAAAGAAAGAGTTTACACGCTCGACTGCTTTCATTGCTGCAGTCGAATGATATAATTATTCTATTTTTTTTCTAAGACATATGGCACCAGACATTGTCCAGTGTTGAAATTATAAAATCTCAACAAAATGGACGCTTAGAGTTTTTTTTTAATGAATAAGATGTGGTACTTAAGATTCAAACGAATCAATTTAAGGTTACATTTCTTAAATTTTGATGTATTTTAATGAGTAGTGTTTATCGTAAGAATTGGCTTTTTGAAGTATCCATTATAAAGCATATCAAATGTTTAATATTGATATAAATGTTTGCTATCTGGAAGTTTCTATTTCATTAGCATATATGCAATGATGACAGACTTGAATCATTACTTCAATGTTCAATAAACAAAACATATTTATTTTCTATAATAAACAATAAGTAACTGCACAATATTTCTTGTGAACTAACTTTTGAAAGGTATCTTTGAGTTGTGCTTTTTAATAAATTAAAATAAACAATTCAATTTATTTGTGTTTCCTTTTTTTAAATCATTAACATCACAGAACATTACCAAATCGCTTATGACTATAGAATACAAAAAAAAAATAGCACAGAGAAGATACAATTGTGAAATTTAAAAAATTCAAACTAACTAACTAACTAACAAACCATCACGCCGTCTCCCCGAAGGGGTAGGCAGAAAGAATAGACTGCCACACTTTAACCGATGCGGCACTCCATCCTTCTCTTTTCGCCCCCGCAGGAGACGCGGTGTGATGGGTTGCGAACCTCATCGCCACTCATAAATATCATAATTAATTTAATAGATTAAAATGATAAAGTATCATAGTGTTTCGCCCAAAACAATGGACTATTTAAAAATATAGTATAAACAATAAACATGAACACAAAAAACACAAGATAATTAAAAATTTAAGAATAATTTAGTAAAAATAAACAATAAGAAGAACAAGAGAAGCAAATATCAAGCCAATACATTATATAAGAGAAAGATGCTTTCTGAGGGTAGCCTCACTGTCGTGGAAGATGTCCACATCCGAAGAGATGTGGTTTAGAAGGATTTTTGCCCTGCCGGCGGGCATTACCTTAGATAGATTGGCTCTACTCAGTGGCAGGTGAAATAATTTATGTTGCCTTTGTCGCAAATAATTGTCAGGGACAAACAAAGCCAAGTCATTCAAAATATCATATAGACTACGAATCAGTTCAAAAAATTGAACACCCAAATGGATAGTTCATCTCATTTCCAATGATTGGTAGTCCAGCATACAGGTTGGGTAAACATTGGGTACAGCCAGGGGTAACAATATCATAAGTGTTCGTGGTCAAATAAATTTTACTCCCAACAATATATAATAAATAAATACATATTTTTAAAATAAGCTAAAAGAAGACGCGTGAAAAAAATATTTGTTAAATAAAACAGTAAATAAATCTTATATTTTCTTATCTACTCCGAAAAATTCGTCACTTCAATGATGCAAATTGGGGATTTTTGTCTGCAAACTGATATTATCTTTTAATGAATTAAAATGTTACTGATTAAAAAAGTCTCACTCCAAGAATCTATCAGATTTTAGTCAAGGTCTATTTAGATATATTTCCAAAAACTTTATTTAGCTAAAAATATTACTTTTTGTCGCTTATAAAGCTATTACGAATTTTATGATTGAAATGCGTACTTAACTTTATAAAATTTTTAAGGATTAATCGTATCATAGTAGAGACGAAGATGTAAATTGTTTTGGAAACAGAATATGGTAATCGCGGCGTTTACAGGACTTATGACCTGTCACTAGTGTAGATTGACCTAAAAAAAATATGAAGTGTTTTAACATTATAGCATATATACAAGTTCCAAAAATTTGTCAGACGTGGTGGTCGTAAGAAGGGCGGAATGTGGAATGTTGTTAACATAAAGTGATCGCTTAACCCAACCAATGACATATGGTCATAAATTCTGTATACGCCTTGACTACCATATTGTGTTTCCAAAACAATTTACATATTCGTCTCTATTGAGATACAATTAATTATTAAAAATGATTAACCCGCAATGGATAAAATCCAGTATTTATATACATTCAAAAAACAAATTATTACATTAACTTATTTGCGTTACTAATAATATGTAGGTTCGTATATTTTCTGTTTACTGCATTTTATCGCTTTCGTGAGACTTGTGTACACTTTATATGGAAATCCAATACGCGCTAAAGAGATTTTCTTTTAAAAAAAATATGCTATCGGTAGAAATATCTGCGAAGAATGTCTCTTTTGTATTATATTTCACTTTTTTCTATACAAAAGCTCTTATCTTGCAACGTTGCATAAGAATACTGATTCAAAAGCTATCCAAAACATACATTTCATGCCCACGTTTTATTTCAATAAGAAAGTAATCCCTGTAATACTATGAATCCTTTCGCTTTTAAAGAGCTAAATCGAAAAATCGATTTTATAATTATTATTAATATTATTATTATGAATCTCTTTTCGTATCATTATAGCGCAAGCAAAATCGATATAAGGGATTACAAGTTACTTAAATCAATATTATATTGATTTTAGTAACTTGTAATAGGTAGCTAATTAATTTTCATTTTATTGTCACGAAAAATCACCATCACACAAAGACAGTGTGACAATGACACCGCCATTGCAGGGAATCGAAACCGGGACCTTCGGGGTGACAGTCAAAGCACATACCACTCGCCTAAAAAGTTCGTCAATGTCAATTAGGTAAATATTTATCTCAAAAGCATTTTTCATATATTTATTAAAATAAATTATAGATAATACGAATCGAAAGTAAATATAACGATGTAAATAGAAAAAAAAATTGGAAGACCGAGGAAATCGTAGAACGATCAAATCAATCTAATAATAAATGTCGCCCATGCGACATGAAAGGATGACATTCGGAGAGACAGTGTGATGATTAGTTTGTTTAGTTTTTCGAAGACCAATTGGACGACCAAGGCTGTGATGGGAGTATGAAGATGGGAGAGATGGGGCAATATTGTTAAGAGTGTCAGATTGGAGAGTCGAAGTGGAGGACAGGAGGAGTTGGAGGCAAAGAAAACTGGAGGCTGAGGCTCGATATGGGCTGTAGGGCCATCGAAGACAAGTTTTTCGAAATTATATTAATGTAGAAATACATTAAAAATTAGTTTTATTTAAATATTAAAAATCATTCGTGTTTACAATTTATAATAATAATAATTTCAAAATAATTTAGCATATAAGAGTAAATTAAGTTTGAAAGTTTCGTTTAAGCACGAACTTTATTCATATGTGACATATTTGTAAAAAAAAATCGAAGTATTTTCAAAATCTTAAAATTGTTAAAATATTAAACTTGTTTCATAAAATATTTAAATGCCTTATAAATGTTGACGTTTTAAGTAAATAAATTATTCAGAGTATATATTTGGGATAGCAAAAGAGTAAATTCTAAAATATTCAAACAAATATTATTTACTTCAGTTAGAAATCTTTTGGGACGTTGATAAGCTTACTAGATATTTTTTTCCCATTTATTTGTTGAGGATTCAATGTTTACCTTGAAAGATTTTCTTCACTTTGATAGGATTTACTCCGAAAAATCATGTTTACCATAGGCTCAAAAAATGTTTGCTTTATTGAAAAAGCTTATTTGAAGTAAAATTATGTTTATGTACCAAAAAGTTATTACAATTATAATATCAATTTATTCCTACAAAAAACATTATATGAGTACAGTTTATGATAAATATTGTTTCTTTTTGCACTGCATATTTTCTAAAATTGGTTCATTTTTTATAGAAAATCAATCAATTAAAATTAACCTATGTAAATCTCATTTGGGATTAAATAAATATAATATAAAAAAGTATTTTTTGTTTGTAATTTTCTAAATAATAGATTGGCTCAACGCTGAACGCGTATATTGTTTTAACGAATAAATCTGTATTTTTTGTATATTTTCTCATTATTCATGTAAATATTTTGTGTATGAGATATGTCTCATATACGAGTATAATAAGTAATTACTGAAATTAACTTTCTAAACATCTATTCGATTTTGTGTTGTCACACGCCGTTTGTTCGCTGACTTGGCTTCGGAGCGTTTGAAAGAGGACCCCAATTTTGTCCGAAAAATCATCTTTAGAGACGAGACACATTTTTGGATGATTGCCGTATATGGGGCGACGCCAACCCACATGAGGTTCACCAGGTGGTAATGCATCCCCAAAAAGTTACCGTTTGGTGCGGATTTGCGGTCATTGGTCCGTACTGCTTCGAAAACGACGTTGGTGATGCCATCACCGTCAATGGAGAGCGCTACAGATCTATGATAGCTAATTTCGTTTGACCCGAATTGAACGATATGGACGCGGATGACTTGTGGTTCCAGTAGGACAGCGCTACGTGCCCCACAGCGAACGCCACGATGGACATTCTGTATGAACGATTTGAGGATATGGTTATCTTTCGCGGAGGTGACGTAGATTGGCCATCAAGATCGTGCGATTTGACCCCACCAGACTTTTCTTGTGAGGTTTTCTTAAGTCGCAGGTCTATGCCAATAAGCCGCAATCGACAGTGTAATGGTACATCATTACGATTTCTTCGGCCACTGTATTCGCCCCAATTCTCCCCAGTTAAGTACCTCTTCAAAATTTATTTCCAACTTCTCCTGTTTCCGCCGTGTGAGCAACCGCCGCCTTCCCGGTTGGTAAGACTGTTTTTCGGTACTCTATGCTCCGAGGCCAGAAGCCCGGTCACTTCCCTCCAGTCAGCCATTGCGGGTAGGCCGCCATCTTGTGTTTTTCGCCAGTGCCCAGTTACCACCACGATGTAGGAGAAACGTTAATCCGTTTGCATCCGGCTGGACCAGCAATGGTTCAGCCTTTCTCCCATCATATCTTCTGAAGGTACGCGTCAGGTAGAATACTAATAATAATATCCATATCGAAGACCGCACATTGGTTCCACATGTGCGTCATGTGTCCGCGTGTCTGCGATTAGTTCCGATGGCTCGGTCGGACATCGACGTGACCGCGTTCGAGGTCTCCGTATCTTGCTGCCACCCGATTGTCAAGGACCACACCAACCTGCGGAACTGCGTGGACCACTTCTTCACTCCGTACAGCACCACCGGCCTATGAAACCTCGTGTCTGTCAGGTGACTCTGAACTTGTATTTTGTGAACCGCCATCAACTGGTCGTCGACACAGCGTCGCTGACAACGTCGACGGACGACGTCGCTAGTCGATGTCCCGATGAGCACGCCATCGAGAAATCGCCACAAACAGCTTCTTCATTCTTCCATTTAAGTTTCGATTAATAAGACATCCCTAGCCTCTGGATTATTGTTATAATTTTAACTAGCTAATAAACCTTAATACTCGTATATCCCATGTAACTGTTTTTATATTTACACCCGTCCCTGAATCGAATAATATACCGAAAAGAATCTCACGATTACCACCCTGAGGATAAAAACCATGCTCTCCGGCTAACCGAGGAGGAACGTTTCAACAGATGCCCTCAAAATCAACATTACCCAGGCCATCGCTCAAATTCAGCCGGATTTATTCAGCAGTCATTAAAAATTGGACTTGAATCAGAATCAGATCCGTGCCACCGTGCAAAGCTGCGGCGGACATTTGAACGATGTCATATTCTGTACGTAATGGCATACATGGGCATTTCAAATAAAAAAGATTTTTGGCAATATATTATATACAGCTTGTTTTATTCCATTTCAACATCGACCCGTCCTAATTGGATGACTCTGTAGAAGAAGATGGAGAAGCCTACGTCCAGGAGTGGACGGATATATGCTGATGATGATGATAATGATGATGACAATGTTATGACAAACTTTTTAAATACAATATAAGTCACTTCATTATAATATATTTTAAATTTTCCGTTTTCCATAACGCCTAAAATATTATACACAAGATTATGTACAACCAATGTATTCAACAATGTAATAAGGCATTTTGGAATGTAGTCGCTCGCCAGTATTAAATTCGCTCATGGTTAATTTTTAACTTTGCTCATTATATCGCTTGAAAAATAACGAGCCTGTATTTTTATAGGACAGAGGCCCACGCCTTTGACATTTTGCGTAGGACATACGAGTATATCGCGTAATTAGTTATGAGATGGAATATGTTATGCTGGTCATTAAAAGTTGAGTGAGTGAACATGAAAAAGTAATTTAATGGCGAATTATTAGCGTTTGTTTGAATACCGTATAATAAATTGATAATTTCAATAAGCTTGATCACGGCATTTTCATAGATACACGGAAAGCACCGCTTGTGTTGTAGTTAAATAAAATATTGCTGTATGTATTAATATCAATAAAGGTGTCAAAAAAGTTGCGTAATGTTCCTGTGATTATTATAAGAAAATATGTATACGAGTGTATGCATGAGGTGAAAGGGTTGGATGCAGGTGCCAAAACGAGCGATGTGACAGTAATCTGTATGTTGTATACGGACGACCCTGTAGTACTTACGAGCTTGAATTACATATCCTGGTGTCTTGTATAATGAGGAATGTATGGGATATGATAACATATTGAAAATGAAGTGAAGAGTCGGAGTTATTGATGAGCGTACATGACACGATGATTGAATGTTGATGAATCGATAGAAGTATGCCAAGAAAAAGGAAAGTGTTGCGGTCCATTTTTTTGTCTCCACTTTGGGGAAATAGCACGTTGGTTAGACAGTATGTTAATTTCTATAATAGTTAGTCCGGATAAAAAAAATATATATTTTTTTTTTATTATAACTAAATAAATTATTTACTGCAAACTTGAATAATATATAATTCAAACCAAATATTTTAAAGTTATTTCGTATGTGAAAGCTAAAATATTCACAAATGACACTACTCAGATAAAAGTAATTGAAGCGAACATGGAAAACTGCAATAATCCTTAATAAGACTTGTTTTCGAAAATTAAAATAGGACTGCTATTTGTATCCACCCTTTTAATGCAACTGGGGGTTGGTTTCGCACCCTTTAGATGCCAGGGGTCGCAGTTCGACTGCGTGGGTCGTTGGCCCAGTTTCAGGGTTCAAGTTATCCACTGGGTGGTCTAGACCGCTCTCGCATTTCAACCCCTTTTGTGGAATTTTTGAAATAACGAGATTGAACTTAGACCACCGAGTCAACGATTTGATATATAAAATGTGATATAACATAATTTTTGGTTTTTCTCATTAATTAATATTATATTTTCAAAATTTTAAATTGACTTTATGGTTGTATAAGTAGATGAATGGATGATGATAATACCTTAGACTGGCGACATTTGATAATGATTCAGATCGGCGAAACATGTCATCCTCATAAATTATAATACCTATAAAACATCTGTTTTTTAGAAGTTTTATTGTCATATATTTTATGCGAATAACACGTTTCGCCTATCTAAGGCTTTATCAAATGTACCTTAGAATGGCGAAACGTGTCATTCACATAAATAATAATAAAACTTCTAGAAAACAGACGTTTTTATTCGTATTAATTATTTAATGTGGAGTTTTACATCATTGTTCATAAATTAATGGAAGATCTTCATCAAAATAAGGCCCAAGTTCACAATTTTATCGAAAGATCTAAATCGAAAGAAAAATCTAAATCAGTACTGCATTCTTAAAACGATAGTTAAAAAACTTCGTTCAACCTTTGTTTTTTTTTCCCTCCTTATTTATTCCTTTAATTACCTTAACATTTACGTTATCATAGTACAACAAATAAACCTTAATCTCTAAACGGGTGATATTTAAATTGAAATTATTTCTTTATTTGTATTTATCGAATAATCTAAAAAAAATACAGCATTTGAATAAACATAGCAATTTTTGTATACTTTTGATGTTTCTTCTAACGATTCGATTAGTTAACCAAATCTAAATAAATAAAAATAGTATTTTTTGTTATCCTATACACCGTGCACACCGCGGTTAAGGGGTAGTTTTGGGGATGCTGAAACTCATAAAACTGCTCTCGTGCAACCTTCCCCTTGGCAAACCAATACATTTTGAGCCACGCCTTGAACAATGCTTATTCCCAATTCGTTTCATAACTCGAGAAGAATGCACCATAAAATATAGGAGCACTTGAAATACACTCGGTTTTAGCGTATTGTACTCGTATTACGGTTGCTAGAAACATTCATTCCTAACAAATATAAAAGTGTCTACTTGAAACAAAGGAATTCAAATATAACGATACAATTGATAAATGTATTTCTATTTTTCTTTTTTAAACACAACAACAACAACAACAAACCATCACGCCGTTTCCCCGCAGGGGTAGGCAGAGAGAATGGACCGCCACACTACTCTATCCTGGCAAACCTCTCTAGCTTCCTCCACATTCATACAACGAGTCATACACGCACGTCGATTCCTCCGACTTCTAACATGACCAACCTTTAAAATTTGATTAATTTGGTCATGCCATGTTTTCCTCGGTCTGCCTCGACTTCGTACCCCATTTACATCATTAACGTATACTTTCTTAACCATTCTTTCTCCATCCATGCGTTCCATATGTCCGAACCAACGCAGCGATCCTTTCATAATTTTGTTCATAATACCTTCTTCCGCTCTACATTCCTTTCTTATATCAGCATTTGAGATTCTGTCGTATATCGTTCTACCACACATACGTCTTAGGGACCTCATCTCTACCGCATTTATTCTACTCTCATCCTTCTTCTGCCAGTTCCATGCTTCGCTTCCATACATTAAGGTTGGGACCAGAACTCCATTGTGAACGGCCGTTTTCGCTTTCATTGATAAATTCTTGTTTCCAATAACTATTTTTAAAGCTCCATTCACTTTGTTACCCGCACCAACCCTTCTTTCGACGTCACTATCCGTTCGGGCATCTGCTGTGAACATACTACCTAAATACACAAATTCCCTCACCTGTTCCAAGTTCTCTTCGTTCACACTTATATTACAAACTGTCATTTGCTCTTCCCTTTCGAAAACCATCACCTTTGACTTTCCGACATTCATCATTAAATCATTTGACTTGCATACCTCATTCATTCTCGACACCAAGACTTGTAATTCGTCCGCACTATCCGCAACGAGAACGGCATCGTCCGCGTAAAGCAGACAGTTTACAGACAGATCACTCATCTTAGCACCAGCATTTATACCTTTAAGTTCTTTCATACACTTGTCCATATACAGATTGAACAACCATGGAGACATCACGCAGCCCTGCTTAACACCCTTCGTGATATCAAACCAAGGCGTGATGTCTCCATTTACCCTAACACTGGCAGTGCTCCCTTCGTAGAGAGAAGCAACCGCCCGTATCAGTTTTGTGCTCACTCCGTATTCGGACAAGATTGACCACAGTTTATCTCTGTTCACTCGATCATAGGCTTTTTGCAAATCGACAAACGCACAGAAAAGCTTACGGTTTTTGGCCATAAACTTCTCCGCAAGCGTTCGAAGTGCAAAAATCTGATCCATACATCCTCTTCCGGTCATAAAAGCGCCTTGAACATCCCATACTCTTTCAGTCGTCGTCTTTTTTACTCTTTCTATTAAAATTCGGCCGTAGAGTTTACCAACGGCGCTTAACAGACTTATTGCCCGGTGATTTCCGCAGTCCATACGAGACCCCTTTCCCTTATATAGAGGCATGATAACAGCCCTCCTCCAGTCGAGCGGCGTATATCCTTCCTCTAAACACTGGTTAAAGAGTCTGTATAACCACGCTGCAACAACTGGCCCACCGTTTTTAATAAACTCCAAAGCGACACAATCATAACCAACAGCTTTTCCACCTTTCATACAGCTTACAGATTTTACTATTTCGTTCAAACTTATTTCTGTCATATCTCTTTCGCTATTCGTACAACTCACATTTGTAACGCTCCTTCTCATTGAACTCTCAGTCATTTCACTGCCATATACATCTTTAAAGTATTCCATCCATCTTCCTTGTATACTGTCAAAACACCTTGTCAACACCTTGTATATAAAACACTTTTATTTAAAATAAAATTACATAGACATGTTTCGGACAAACAATCCTCCTTCAGTAAAGATACATATATTTAAAAAAAATATATATTATAAAATTGTTGTTGTTTACATGCTCTGACAGATGTTATAAAGATTATAAATACGTTTTATATCTTTACTGAAAAACGACGGTTTGTCCGAAACATTTCTATTTAATTTTATTTTTAATAAAAGTGTTGTATACACAAAGTGTATAAAAAAGAAAAATAGAAATCAACCATCATAACAACACAAAGCATGGCGTATATAGAAGAAATGAAAAAAATATTTTCATTCGATCGATGCAATCGATTATACATACTATATATCGGATTGTTATTGATATTCAATTTTCTAAAACATCATTTCTTTCATCGACTGACATTTTTAAACAATTATTATTTATAATAACTAACTAACAAACGCGCCGTTTCCTCGGAGGGGTAGACAGAGAGGAGAGACTGCTATACTGCTCTGTCCTTACATATCCCTAGAACTTTCCTCTAAATTCATACATCGTAACATACTCGCTAGTCGATTGATTCGATTTCCAATGTGACCGCCTTTTTGTATTTGATTAATTTGGTCATCCCATGCTTTCCTCACATTTTTATATATTACAAAGATAATTTAAATAAGATTATTAAAAATTGTATATATAATGAAAACTGGTTTTAATTCACTAGATTTTAAGGCTTTGACCGGTTTCGGCAGCCCGCTGCCATATTTTTGGTCGTAATGGTAATGATCAAATGTGTACATGTTAAAAGTTAAACGATATATGATGGTTCGGACATATGAAAATAGCGAATGGAAAAATAAAAGTAAAGAAAGCTTTTGCTAATGATATATTCGAAACAAGTATTAAAGAAAAACCGGGGACACTATCAACCCATTCAAACATGTTATATCGATCAAATGAGGAGTCGGAGAAATCAACTTGCGTGCCTGACACTATGTATGAATGTAAAGAAAGCTTGAGAAGTATGTCAGTATAAAACAACGTGGTAGTGCGTCCATTTTGCCTACCCCGGCACACTGCGTTATGGTGAGTTATTTGGTTTTGTTTAGTTCAATTTACATATTTTAAACCAAATATACATTTTTTAAATTATATTTTTATGTAATATATTGATTTGTCTGTAGTATACGAGTATAAATGATTGGTACGAGTATTATGGATTTTAAATAATTTAATGAAACAGAGCTATAAGAACAGTTTATTTTTAGGTAAGTGTTTTAAAGAATTATACAATAAAGATAACTGAATATTATGTGTTTAATTTGTATAAGTAATGGATTCGTAATGATTTTCACGGACTAGCAGGTTTCACGGGTGTAATAAGTCTACAGTTCTGCGGGAGATAAGTAATTAAATTTTAACTACCCCTCGTATTCTATTTATCATCCCCATAAACTGGACCGCAGTAAATTTCATCCCTCTCCTGAAATCAATATCTTAGTGGAAAAGGGGTTAGGTATTATTAAAGATACATCTATAACGATGTACATGGTTGTAAAAATTTATTCCAACTAGAATTTTGGTAAAAAAATCTTTCTAATGCCCCATATTCATTGGTTTATTCTTCCATAATATTTTATGATTAATACGAATAATAATGCCTGTTTTCTTGAAGTTTTTTTATATTTTATAAAAATGGCATGTTTCGCCTAAGGCATTATATCAAATTTGAAATATCAATTTATACTGCCATAGCTAGGTGAACATATCAATTCTATAAAATATAATCAAACCTCCAGAAAACTGTAGTTGACCTCCGTATTAATTATTTATTATGTTCACTTTAATTGAATCATTGTTCAAGAAACAATAAATAATGTCATAATTTCCACGCAAAGTAGAACATGCCAAAAGAGATAGACCTCTTTGAGTGCAATTATGGCGAATTCGTGAATACCCTTAAGATAAAGGCAGCAAGGAAATAACTGGCATATTCCTATTTATAAGTTTATATGTATATTTCGTTTGATAATCTTTTTTTTCACCCTTTACGTCGATTTGGCTCGCGTTGTAATGATGTAAGGAGTTTTTACAACAAAATAAATAATAATGCCAATCCCATAAAATATATAAATAATTGAAAACAGACATTTTATTTGAAGTTTTACATCATAGTTCGAGAAGAATAAATTTATTTTAAAATATTTTTTTTTAATTGACAAATTTCATTTTGACTTATATTAAATACGTAATATTACAACATTTTAAATGTATACAAATTCTTGTAGACAAATACTGGATTTCACCCATTGCGGATAAATTATTTTTATTTAATAAGGATTAATTGTATCTCAATAGAGACGAAGATGTAAATTGTTTTCTGGGAGCAGAATGTGGTGGCCGAGGCGCTTATAGGACTTATGACCTGTCATTGGTTGGGTTGAGCGATCGCTTTATGTTTAACAACATTCCCCATTCCGCATTTTTTTAATGTCCACCACGTCTGACAAATTTTTGGAACTTGTATATATGGTAGGATTTCACGCCTATCTTTACATATTTAAGTTCACTCTACACTAGCGTCATCTATTAATATTGGAAAGCATTAAGCAGAAAATCTTTATTAATGTACTGTGAAAGTCTCTGCAAATCATACAGTACTAGACTACGCCTGGAGATGTCTCTCCAATTGTATGCCTACTTTTAAACAATAACTACGTCTATTTAAAATTAAATATTGTTTTTATTCCATCTTCAAATATTAACATAGTTTTTTGGGGTTTGTGTATTATAGTTGTTAATTATTGGAGTATATTTTAAAATGTTGAAAAAGAGAAAAAAGGAAGTTCACCCCTAGTTAAACTCCTGTTTATATAGATTCACTGTTCATTTAGACTCCCACAGTTCAATAATAGCAAACCAAAAATTATCTACAGTGTTCTTACCCAATTTTCTTAGGTTTACAGAACCTTAGTAGACAAATGAAAATAAGAAAAAAGGTTTTTATTAAATTATTTTCGTAATTACTTTATTTCGAAAAATACAAAATATGCATAAATCCAGGGGAGCGATATTAAAATTTTAATATTTTCTAATCAAAAAATATTTATTCTAATATTCGTTTAAAAAGCACATCTCGAAAAGGAAAAAAAATACTTTGTGAAGAGTTCGTAGAAAAACTTTTCGTTGAATATAATGAAAAACGAAAACTCCTTTAAATAAATTTGTTTCAGACTTTTGTAGCAGCAGACGAAATTCGTTCAGATAAGTTTGTGAATTGTTTTCTACGCATTTTTTCCGTAATCGCGATACGCTAGTAGTCGAAACATGAAGTCTGATTTTTCAATTATATTTAAAAAAAAATGATAAATTGTGCAATTTTCAATTACAGCATGTCTATAGTAAAAATATAAAGATGTTAGGTGACTTGAAAATTAAAGTCAATATATATTTCAATGGTAAAAATATTTTTTAAACTTATCTGAAAATATTTCATTGTTTCAAAAAATTATGTGAAACGTCAAATTCAAAATATTTTTTTTAACTTCACAAATTACTAATTTAATTAAAAAATATGTTTTGTGGAAGTTCTATATTTTGCCTTGATAGAACATTATCTAGATCGTGTCCGCAACGCAGACATAAGAACAAATTGCGAAAAAGATAATATTGTTCAGTGGAGTAGATCCAGAGGAAGATACTGAAGGGCCCATGTACAAGTAGACCGAAGGGATGGTGACAGATTTGCATATACATCCGCTTATAAAATCACCGCCCACCTGGAAGACCGCCTAAAAGATAAAGAGACAGCTGGACCTCATGATGCGACGAGACACGACTTCTGTATCAAAGATCGTCAGATCTATTAATAAAGAAGAAGAACATTATCATTGTCAAAGAAAAACGTAGCTCATCCAGTTTATATTATTACATTTCTATAAAACTGCTTTTTTTTAACAGTGTGAAAAATGGCACTAATTACTTTGCCTAATAATTTAATTTTGATATCATAATATGATGTTTGCATACGATCTCAAAGAATAAATATTTTAAAGAGCATTTGATTTTACAAAACATTATACTTCTTTTAGCATTTAAGTCTATAAAGATAATATATTTTTAATGAATTTTGAAATCTTGAACCATTTCAAACAGTTAAATAAATTTTTTTTGTTTAATGTACACAATTGTATTTTATTTTTCGCGACAGCTGTTTCGTAAACCTATGTTGACATCATCAGGTGTTACATTAACGAAAATTTGACATTTGAATTATTATTGTTACACCTGATGATGTCAACATAGGTTGACGAAACAGCTGTGGCATAAAATAAAACACAATTATTGTATTATACATAAATCAAAGATTTTTAATTTAACTGTTTATATTGTTCAAGTATCATAGTCTTTCGGCCAAAACAATGGACTATTGAACTAGTTTATTTAAAAGCAAGATATAATAAAATATTAACCCAACGACTTCAAAACTATTAGCTAAAACACTTATTTATAACAGCAATCACCTGAATTTGTTACGAGTACCTTCGTATCGTCGCCCCAGAACAATAGTGAGATAAACCAGTGCCATCTTGACAATATAACGAGCAGTAATGTTCCTTTGATATTGTTTATGGTTTGACTTGGTGGAGGCCTTGCACTTATTTGAGTCTCCTAGGGCCTAGGTCCACGTCTCTGAGGATTGATCTTGATCTTATCAATGTCATATCAATTGTAGCTGGCTGCTTGACGAATGCTATTTGGAAAAACAAAAATATGTCAAAGGAGACCAAAAATCGAATCTACAATACATGCGTAGTCCTATTATGACATATGGAATAGAAACGAGAGCTGACACCATCAGAACAAAAAAGTCTCCTAAGAACCACCGAAAAGAAGACAATCCGTTACGGGAACGACACTCCGAGACAAAATAATAAATTCGGAAATAAGAAAGATCTGCAATGTAGAAGATGTCGTGCGATGGGGAAGACTAAGAAGATGCTACGGGAGAGATCATGTGGAAAGAGCATGTTCTGAAAGAGTGATAAATATACCCGCAAATAAAGTACCAACAGGAAATCAACTTGCAGGAAGACCACCTAAAAGATGGCGAGACATTTGGACATTTGCATCCCAAGAACAGGCTCCGAGAAATAACAGGACACAGTCCTAAATAAAACAAGAAGAAGAAGAATGTTTTATATAATATAAAACAACTCTCCTATCTTCTTCTTCTTGTCAGGTCTCCCCAACGTTGACTAGGCCCTTGAGCCCTGGGCAGCTCGGAAAAGCTCCCCTACGGTCCTCAGCCCCGTCCACTCTCGGATGTTCCTTAGCCAAGAAACCCGTCTTCTCCCAAAACCTCGCCGACCCTCAATCTTATCCTCCAAGATCAAATGTAACAATGCGTCCTTTTCGTCTCTCAGAACATGGCCCTAGTAGGACAAGTAAAATAAGATATTGTTTTAGATACGCACTGGATGATGAAATGTGATGATTTTTGAAATAACAAGTTCCGCGGTATTTTAAAATATAACAAAAAATGTTTTATTTCAGTCACTCCATTATACCTTTGCCGTTAAACAAAAGCTACTGTATTCTGACATACATCATATTTCAAGAAGAATTTCCACAACACTTTTTTGGGAGGAGAACCTGTATTCAAATGAACAAAATAAATCTTCTTCACACTAATGTTAAAACTTGCTTCTCACCGAAAAAATTCCTTTCATAAATGAAGATAAGGAGAAAAATATTCGTAAACTTTTACTCATATTTCAAAATTTCATAATTTACGACTGAAATAAAATAAAACACTCAAAAAAGATTATTACATAACACATTAATTCTAAGAGGTTTTCTGTGTTATGATGTCTTGTTTAATATTGTTCTGTAGATTCATTTATACATCTTTTTATAAAGGGCAATAAAACATTTCTGTTACAACAATAAAAAAGATTTTAAATTAACCATCTACTGCCCCCTTAAGTAATCCTAAAAATGGATTTCTTAGATTAGAATAATTTAATTTTTTTAATTTTTAAACCAAAATATGAATGGGTCGTTAAGATAGTTTGGATACATGGGAATAATGAGTGAAGACAGACTGGTGAAGAAGGTATTTGTAAACAAAGTGAACGGAGCTAGAAAGAGAGGAAGGCCGAGGAAAACGTGGCAAGATCAAATCATACAAATGTTAAATGTCGGTTACGTTAGGACTCGGAGATCTCGACGTGCGTACGTGACAAGATGTACAAATGTAGAGGAATCGAGAAATGTGCTGGTCCATTATTTCTGCCAACTCCCCTGCGAAGAAGACGTGATGGTAAGTTAGTTATTTTAAATTTAATTCACCTGAGGAGTCGGAGAAATCGACGTCGTGCATGCATGACACGATGATGAATGTTGAGGAATCAATAGAATAATACGTCAAGAAAGAAAAGTGTGGCAGTCCATAATTTCTGCCTACCCCTTTGGTAAGACGGGGTGGTGGTTGGTTAATTAGTAAATTAGTTGAATTGATTATATTTAACGGATAAAGTAATGTATGTCATGTTTCTTGAACAAAGAAGCATCCAATATCGTTCGTTATATCCTTCTCCCTGTAATGAAGGTGTACTCGTAAAACCAACTAAACACGTCGAGGTAAAATAAACTCAGAAGTGGAAAATACAGAGTTCTTATTCATAAAAATAATAAATAAGTATTATAAAGAGTTGTTGGTCTAAAAACTATGAGTGTCTCAACGAGTCAGAGAAAGAGCCGGAAGAAACGATACTGTGAGAGAACATAACATAGGACACTGACATCATCCACCGCATTGGAACTCTAAAATGGCAATAGGCCAGTCACGTAGACAGAAGTTTTGACGATAATTGGACAAAAAGACTGTTGCCTTGGAGACCATGAACCGCAAAAAGAAGTGCAGGGCGACCACAACTACGGTGGAAGGATGATCTGAACAGATACGTCGGAATAACCTGGATGCAGTCTGCACAAGACAGAGTGACATGGAAGCGAACGGAGGAGGTCTTTCTCCAGGAGTGGATGGGAATGGGCTGAGGAAGAAGAAGAAGAATAATAAAACAACGTTGTTTATTCCATTCCAATGTTTTAAATTAATAATAAAAATATTATACTCGTAATATAAGTTCAAAAACAAAAAATGAGCGATATTATGATATAGAAAAAATGTTTCTGTGTGACAGACATGTCAGATTAATACAACCCAATGTTAGCTTGGAGTATTTCAATACTTTTATTTGAAAAGCCTTCACTCGGCGATACGAACTGATTCTGCAATGTATTATTTCCTTTATCAATTTATCATCATTTGTCAAATTTGCGAGAACGTCATCGTTTTCATTCGCGAGTTTTTGTTTGTTAAACAAAACAACGGGCGGATTTGGATATCGTTTTTCAACTCACGATATTTAATACGCACCAATCAGTTTCGGGTTGCCCGTCAATATCACTTGTATTATAAATAGGTAGGGTTTATTCTTGGACGTCGCTCCGTAAGCATAAAATATTTAACGATTTTCCGTTAATTTAATCAAACGACTTAAATAGACACTTTTACGTAAATATCATCTCAATTATTATTTTATTCCCTATTTATATTCGATAATATACTAGCAAGGTGTAGTGTGTAATTCTTTTGTACAATAAGTATCATATAATAAAAAACAAACTAAAAAAGTTGAAACTAAAGAACAAAACTAAGGCATTATCAAATGACATTTGATAATTAATGAAAACAAAAAAAATATATACCAAATTTCTTTATTATTACGTATTTAGTGTGCTTCCACTTGTGCTTATGTTCGACCGGTTTCGGCAGCTTGCTGCCATCGTCTGCCACTGCCAATGTGTGGATACTCTGTGTATGATAGAGTGCCGAAAGAAAATATAAGAAGTGAATGCGGTGCGAATGATGGTGTCATGAACAAAATAATGAAAGGATCATTAAGATGGTTTGGACATATTTTTTTTTTTTTTTTTTTACTTGGGTTGTTTCTATTTTTGTTGCCCTGCATTTTATTTGTCAGGGCGGTGTGGACTTGTTTAATTGGCATTTCAGCAAAGAAGTGTATCTTTGGGGTGGCAGAGATTTGCCGAGAAAAAGAAAGAAAGAGTTTAGAGGGGAGGGAAGAAAAATTAAAGAAGTGGAGTTCCTATCTATGGGATTCCATGGACTAGCTAATAAGCATCCCGACATTTGCCTTACAACTGAGGGAACCATGGAAAACCTCAGTCGGGACGCGACGTACCTGTAAAAAAAATACAATTGTTATTTATTACTGACCCGCAACCGATCCACCACCGTGGTTGCGAAGTCCACGAAACTGCATAGTGTATCTTTGTTGCGGAGGATGGCCGGGAGATTTGTGATGTGGATGTCTCTTCTTTGACACTCCTTCTCCAGTTTCCATCTCTCTCGCGTGTAGATGGGGCAATGGATGATAACGTGTTCGATTGTTTGGTCTGTTTGTGAGTCACAGGGACAGTGCGGTGAGTCTTTGATCTTGAATCTGTGTAGATACGAGAGTGTGGCACCATGCCCAGTGAGAATTTGCGAGAGCTGGAACGAAGGTGCTATTCTCTTCCTCAGCTCTTTCGCATCTCTTATGGAGGGGAGAAAATTCTTGGTCCCGCTACCGGTGGCGCTGTTTTCGTATCTCTCTTCCCACAGCTGATTCGTGTGTTCTCTGATAGTGCGCTTTGCGTAGCTGAGAGGAAACTCAGAGTAGAGCTTGGCAGTTTTGACCCTAAAGGCGGCCGCTTTAGCCAGCTCATCTGCTCTTTCGTTCCCTTCCAGCCCGTTGTGACCTCTGATCCACAAGAAGCTGCACTCGGTACCTCGGTCTCTAAGGATTTTGGAAGACTTTTGAATCTGAAAGACCATCGGATTGGTGGGCGCGCCGTCGCTCAGAGCCTTCGTCGCGCTCATGCAGTCGGTCAACACGTTGACTTTCCTCCACGAGGTGTCGGCGACGACCCATCTCAGGGCCTCTGCGATGGCGAAGAGTTCGGCCTGGAATACCGTGCAGTAATCCGCCATGGGCAGCTTCCTACACTTTAACTCTCCGGCTGCGCCAAACACTGCGAACGCTTCCATCTGTGTAAATATCAATTTCGTCAGAGGGGAATGCATCTCTTCTGTATGTCTTGGACATATTGAATGAATGAATGAAGAAAGAATGGTAAAAAAATTATATGTTAGTAATGTAAATGGAACCAGAAATAGAGGAAGACCGAGGAAAACGTGGCACGATCAAATAAATCAAATATTGAATGTCGGCCATGTGAGGAGTCAGAGAAATCGACGCGCGTGCATGACACTATGTATGAATGTTGAGGAAGCGAGAGAAATATGTCAGGAAAGAAAAGTGTGGCAGACCATTCTTTCTGCCTACCCCTTCGGGGAGACGGCGTGATGGTTAGTTAGTTAGTTAAGTTAAAATTATTACACTTTGGGAGCAACAGTTATTCAGAAATGGTGGATTCCAAACCGTAAATCTGATTTAGGGAGGCTTTATACTACATTTTATTATTACCCATTAAATTTATGATAAAAGAAACGTTCGAAAAGAATATAAGAGGTTATAGACCCCTAACGTATATTTTATTATGATATTATATACGAATGCGAAAAATATCATTAATTCGTTTAACCCTCGTCCCCATAAAGATTTCATTGCTTTTTTTCAACGGGCACCCGGAAACCGTCGTGAATTTTGTATTTTGTAAAATTGGATGGAACGTTATGACTTCTCATCACACTCACACTGATTTAATTTTAACGAATTATATCTTTTGTTTTTTTTTATATAAAAGTACTTGTAGACAAATACTGGATTTTTACCCATTGAGGGTTAATAATTTTTGTTGTAAGAAGGGCGTAATGGTGAATGTTTTTAAACATAAAGTGATCGCTTAACCCAACCAATGACAGGTCATAAGTCCTGTAAACGCCTCGACCACCATATTCTATTTCCAAATAATTAACATCTTCGTCTCTATTGAGATACAATTAATCCTTAAAAAAATATATCTTCTATATTCGCCTTCACTTGTGTTGTGAACAAATATATGATACTTTTGACAACATTGGTTCACAACACTTTTTTGCACAAAACATGTAAAATACAATGTTTTTTTTTAATTGATTTAAATTATTGATTTTTTTTTCATAATTAAATACACATTTAAATGTGTCTACAAACTACATTAATGAGTTCATTTGAGTTTAAATAGAAAGAAAAGTAATTTTAGATTTTTAATATTATTTGAAATTTGATACTGCCTTAGTAAGGCGAAACCTGTCATTCCCATAAAATAGTATATAATATGATTAAAAAAAAGTTTTAACTCGTATTAAATATTTATAATAGAGTTTGGAGAGCCAATTGTAGCAGACAACTGGTAAAGACCGTAAGGTCCGTAAGATTTCAAATCTGGATTACAATCTGCGGGGAGATAAATACAGTTTGCTCCAACCAATACTGATGGGAAAAATTGAAGGGCAGCGTGGTCCCGGAAGAAGGCGAACGTCTTGGCTGTGCAACATAAGAGACTGGACCGGGATGAGACATGTGGGGAAGCTGTTCCGGGTCGCACAAGATAGAGAAGCCTTTGCCGGAGTGATTGCCAACGTCAGGGGTCCTTATAGGGCACGCGAAGAAGAGGAATGTTGGGAATTTTGGGGTCTATTTCTCTGCAGCATCGAAGAGACGGGTTTCTCATAACCCATTTCTTTAGATTAATTAGGGTATATTTTGAAAGCTCAGCCGTGCTGAACGGTGTAGGTCTTTTTGTTTCCGACAGATACCTCCGACAGTGCCAGCATTCATTGTTCTTTCTTCCGACCACAAGAACAAACCTGCCTCTTATAATGCCGGTGGGAAAAGCAATCAGTCAGCCGAACAAGATTACCTTGGAGATCAACATCTTTCATATTAGTACGTTCAGAAAAAAAATACACTTAACTTTAGAGAGTATATTGTCTTCTTAAAGTTGAACTATCTCTCATACGTTCCTGATTCTTTACCCTTTCTCAAATAGATGCCTTAAACTATTATTATGTTTGTTATATCTTTTGAGTGAATAAATAAACTGAATTGTTCAAGAAACAATAAATAATTATTTATTATTAAAAAAAAAACGATAACTTAGCTCTGCAGATGTGTCTAAAACGATAAATCGCTATATTTAAGGACACATTTTGTATTTCTCGTCATCATGACCTACTAAACTGTGTGAATACAGCTTTCTCCATTGACGCAATACCGGGGTGGCGAACCACCCTTATATCAAAATCCGTATTCCAAATACCTATATCATTTTTAAATCGATGGATACGTTGTGACGTGGATTTATGACACAGTTATAATAAATACCTCTACACTCCATCAATAATGCAATCGATAAAATGAGGTTTGTATATCTTGAAGGTGATTCATTATCGAAAATCCATCAAATCGTCTAGTTTAATATTTTAGAGTCGTTTATAGCAGTTGTTAAAGTTGACTGAAGACTTAAAATTTTACCCAAACCGGTTTTGTACACACTGGCCTAAAACTATATTCTTCTTCTTCCTAGCCTTGTCCCATTTACTTTGGGTGGGTTCTTCGTGTATGGCGTCTCGAGGCCTGTCGGTCCTGAGTGGCGTCTGGTGGGTTCCGATCTTTTTTGAGTCCCATCCACGTCAACTTGGGCCTATTACGCCCTCTGGGTCCCATCACCAAATCAAATCAAGTCAGTTTAATATCTCAACAGACATTCTAAATCATATTAATTTTAGATAAACTTAAGGCGTTAACATTGTGGAATTCCATAATGACGATTTTTTTTTATGAATTAAAACTGTTTTTTCATTTTTGACTTAATTTTTCTCGACATGTTTCAAAGGCTTACACCTTCATCATCGGGAGAACCATATAAACTAACCAATTTTTTTACAAATTGAGTGCAAGAACCTAGAAATATATATAACATGTGTTAGTTAACTTGGCTAGTACTAGGGAGATAACAATAAACATATCGATGGGTTGAATTTTAAAAGGATTTTTAGATAGAAGTATTGAGTTGAGGATGTTTAATGGCTCCAAAGCTATTGATTAAGTAAGTTCTTAAAATATAAACTGCCCGGTACTTAATCAATAGACTCAGAGCAATTTAATACCCTCAACTCAATACTTCCATCTAAAAATCTTTTCAAAATTTAACCCATTGATATGTCTATTGTTATCTCCCTAGCACTAGCCAAATTAACTAACACATGTTATATATAATATTAAAAAAAACGATGTTTTTTAACTACTTCCACTTTTGTCTTTATTTCGACAGCGACCGGTTTCGCCTTCGTTAAATAAAGACGAAAGTGACAGTTGTTAAAAAACTTCGTTTTATTTAATTATTATATTATTTAAAATCAACTTCCATCAAGAGATTTCAGTAAAGTCATTTGATTATCTTGAAAACATGTTATATATGTTTCTCGGTTCTTGCACTCAGTTTGTAATAATTTTGGTTAGTTTATATCGTTCTCCCGATGATGAAGGTGTGAGCCTTCGAAACATGTCGAGAAAAATAAACTCAAAAGTGGAAAAAATAGTGATTTAATTCATAAAAAATAATAATAATATTTGAGGCATCTCTTAAGTATAGGTAAAATATAATACATACATACAATATATTGATAAAATAACAACACTGTTAGTTTTTTGTATTATGTATTTTGTTTCATTCCGCTTGTTCTTTTAGTTCCCACAGGCTTTAGTAGAACCTTTAGAAAACCTGTAGACAGCATAGAAATGTCTATAACCAGCAGCGTTTAGACTACGAATATGCCATCAATTATCGTATTTAGCGTATGTTGACAGTAATGAATTTTAATGAAATAATTGAATTCAGATCTCTTACCATTAAGCTAGTCAAAGAAGAAAAAAAATATATATATAGCTTATATACAATGTTACAACAGTGTTTTAATTACAATTTTGAGACCCAAAAGCCATATCTGCTAGCTTTGATATTCCAATTACTAATTATTCCCAAACGATAGTGTCAATGTTCAATTGAAATTCGATTCCCTCAATGAAAACCGCCGACACCGCAGTTTGTCGAGTTTGTTTACCGAAACAATAACCACAAGAACTGACTTAATGAATTCCATATTAAATGATTCGTTTTCACAACAACGTAATACGTTTTTGTGTTATTCAAATGTCCTCAATTTATTTTAATAGAATAGAATACTCTTGTATGTTAAAATGCTAAAATGGCAATGCTGTTCTTCTACCGACCCTTGTGTATGGAAGCGAAGCATGAAACTGGCAAAAGAGGGATTAAAGTATAAAAAAATGCCGTGGAAACGAGATCTCTAAGACGCATGTGTGGATAATCTGTGTACGATAGAGTGTCGAATGAAAATATATGATAAGAAGTGAGTGCAGTGTGAATGATGGTGTTATGAACAAAATAATGAAAGGATCATTAAGATGGTTTTGACACATGGAAAGAACGAATGAAAAAATAATGGTAAAAACAATTATATGTTAACGATGAAAATGGAACTAGAAATAAAGGAAGACCGAGGAAAACGTGGACAATCAAATGATGCATGACACGATGTATGAATATTGAGAAAGCGAAAGACATGTGTCAGGAAAGAAAAGTGTGGCAGTCCATTCGGGGAGACGGCGTGATGGTTCGTTAGTTAGTTAGTTTACCTATATAATATTTAAAGCTTAATGTTAGTGGAAAAAAGTCTGCGAGGTAGGGTTAATTGGTATTTCTTATTATTATTTCATCATATATTCACATTGACCAAAAATCCAAGCACAGTACACCCCCGCTAATCTGAACGTTCGAGACTTCGATTATGTCGGATTACCGAATGTGCCGGATTATCGAGTGCCACTTATAAACAGGTGGGAACATAGCGCGAGTTACGGACAACCATTAAGGAAACTGACTAATAATTATAATTTTTATCGCATAATCTCGGCTTGCATTAAAATGGACAAAAATCTTTATTTCCTACATAACATTAGACCTACCTGAAGAAGCCTACGTTCTGTCAGTTGGTACTTATGGTCTTGAAACTGTTACATTGTCCAAACAAAGTGCCAAAAAACTACGAGTGACCCAAAGAGCCATGAAAGAGATATGTTAGGAATAAGCCTAAGAGACAGAGCCAGAAACGATACGGTGAGAGAAAAACAAAGATCAGTCAAGATCAGGACAGAGCAGTATGGCGGTTCATCATCTCTCCCTACCCCTGTGGGAAAACGGCGTGATGGCTAGTTGGTTAGTAAGTTTTTTTTCATTCGTATTAATTATTGAATATGGAGTTTTACATCATAGTTCAAGAAACAGTAAATAAGTGATATTGACCCATTATTATAACAAAAACTCTTTGAGTTGGCATTGGCTTACATAATCACAACATAATAACAAACCTGGCGGTTCCGTTACGTACTTTATAGAGCATGAATTATTTTATTACCTACATTTAAATCATTTTATGATTGACAATCTTTTACATTTTCATATGAAACACTAACTTTGTGATTAGACATTTGTGATTAGACATTTTAGACAAAAAAAAAATAAAAAAAATTGTATAATATTTAACCACGGTATGGTTATTAAAGTTGATGCCAACTAGTTCTAACAGTTTCTCAAGAAACTGTTAGAACTAATTGGCATTACTTCACTATGCCGAGAAACTATGAGTGACCCAGAGAGCCGTGGAAGGAACCATGTTAGGAATAAGCCTAAGAGTCAGAGTCAGAAACGATACGGTGAGAGTAAAAACAAAGGTCACTGACATCATCCACCGGGTGGCGATTCTAAAATGGCAATGTGCAGGTCCCGTAGCCAGAAGCTCAGATGAAAAGTGGACAAGAAGACTGCTGACTTGGAGACCGTGTACGGCAAAGAGAAGTGCAGGGCGACTGCAACTACGGTGGAAGGATGATCTAAACAGACACGTCGGAATAACCTGGATGCAGTCTGCACAGGACAGAGTGACATGGAAGAGAATGGAGGAGGCCTTTGTCCAGGAGTGGTCGGGAATAGGCTGAGAAAGAAGAAGAAGAAGATGAAGAAGAAGAACATAAGACAATTCTAAGATTTTTTATTTATATCAAGCTTCGCCTGCATTGTGCTTATATCATATAATTTATTCACTTTAAAAAGTAGCATCTATAGTCTTTTTATTTTTTAACCTGATTTTTTTCACAAGATTCAACCTAGATTCAGATACCGAATTACTGAAAGTGCCGAACTGTCAGATGCCGGATTAGCGGGAACTAGCTGTAAAATATTATTTACCCTACCCTTAGTCTTAACTCCATCCTTTTTAATTTCGCATTTAAGTAACGATTTTGTATAATTTTATTGTAAAAAACGTCTTAAAGTCTCCATTCCACTACCGTACCGCAACTTGTACCGCAAATGATCATTTAAGTTTAGCTACCCTTCCGACGACATCCGTTATGACCCTTGTTATTGAAGGTTACCATTTTCATGAACTTTCATCTACGTTCCTCGTATCACAGTAAAAGTTAATAATTTATTACATTGATAAATGACTTTTTAACCACAATTTTCAGATAAATAATAAATAAGTTTTTCTAGTTAAAAAGCTCGGTTTGAAGCGACCATAAAACATTTCAGATTTTGAATTGGATAATAAATCTGACTTAAATCTTGGCAGAGGCAAATAAACCAAAATTTTCAAGCCGACAATAAATAATTACTCCCCTGTTACCCATATTTATTCCGTTCAAACTAAACTTTACATACAAAAGTATTGCCTTCAAATACAAGAATCGATGTAGGATATGAAATGGGAAAAATTCATCATCGACTTTTGAATTATATCAAACTCATAAATTTGTCTAAAGTGTACAACAAAAAATAATCACGCCGTATCACCGTAGGAATAGACAGAGACGATGGATCATCGCATTACTCTATCTTGACACACGTCTCTCTAGCATCTTCCACATTCAAATAACGAGACATATATGCAAGTCATTTTTCTGCTTCTTAACTGATTTGATTATTTTTTTAGTATTTCCATGATGGATTTCGTTGACTCAGTTTTTTATCGCTAAAGTATACATTCTCAACCATTCTTTCTTCATCTATGCGTTTAAATGGCCATTCAGCCTGCAGCGATATTTTCGTAAATTTGTATGTTTTAACAATTTTATGTTGTATGTAAATTCAATATAAATATTATTACTATTAAAATTTGAAACACTGTTTTAATATCACAATCTATTTTTATTTACTGAGTGTCGCGACAGCTGTTTCGCCAACCGATGTTGGCATCATCAGGTGTTACAATAAACTCTAAAAGTTGCACTTGATGATGCCAACATCCGTTGGCGAAACAGCTGTCGCGACACTGGTTATAATAAAAAGTGTTTTATATTTGAACAGAAATATTGTTAGAGTATCATAGTGTTTCGGCCAAAACAATGGATTATTTCAATATAAATACATAAAATTTGTCCATATACCACAATTACCTTATAATACAAAACTAACAAACCAACTACCTAACCATCACGCCGTCTCGCAGCAAGGGTATGCAGAATTAATTGATCGCCATACTGTTCTTTCCTCGCGTACTTCTCTCGATCCCTTAACATTCATACATTATGCCATGCATGTACGTCGATTTTTCCGACTCTTTACGTGACTGATATTTAAAATTTGATTGATTTATTCGTGCCACGTTTTCCTCGGTCTTCCTCTATTTATTGTTACGTTTAAACCGTTAACATTTACTTTCTTTCTTATTACATTATGTCTTCATTCATTCTTTCCATGTGTTCAAACCCTTGATGACCCTTTCATTATTTTTATCATAAGTGCCCTGTCGGGTCCCCCCAACTTTGGCAATCACCTCGGCGAACTTGTCCCTGTCTTGCGCCGCTCGGAACAGCTTCTCCACACTTCGAATGCCGAATCCCTCACATTTTGCAGCCAGAATATCTGTGGTGTTCTTCGCCATAGTGAATATCCTGGAAAAAGGTAATCAGAGTAGTTTCCCGTTGCCTTTTCCGGAGGGTTTTCTGGTGGGGTCACCTTCCCTTAGCGGGGGAGTGTCTGATTTTATGGCGCCAGACACTCGCAATTCGCCCACTCATTACCTGCTATGACACTGATGGTAATGTCAGTGGCCACATTGCCCGGGGCTCGCGGGGCCTGAGAGACCACTTGAGGACGCCAATGAGTTGGACTTGATAGAAGTATAGCAGGTGTTATTGCAACATGTCGCATTACGAAATTTAATTGAAGTACACTTTCCAGCAAAATATTCCGCATCGTAGCCTTACTACCTATTGGAACCCCGATTTTGTTCATGACTTTTTCGTTCTACCAGTATATAAAGAAATAAGAGCTATTAAATAAAAATCAATTCATGTACTAGTACATTTTTAACAATTTATCCAGCTCAGGTATTTTTTTTGAGGTTAGGTTGACATTTTTTTTAACCCTCCCTTCCCTATGATGGGTATCTTCTACACGTTGCTTCTAATAACCATCAATATCTCTATAAATATAATAAATACAAGGTTAAGATTGTAGGTATTCCTCCATAATATATTTGCGCATTGATTTTCATTATAATATTAATAATATTCAGATTTTATCAGGTACATCGGAGGTATTTTGTGAACATCGCAAACAAATTCGCATATAAACAACGCCGTAAGTGCGCAATACTATATTCGCATCTCACTCTTGCATACTTCACTGTGGAAGCGCGAGGAGCTCGATGTTCTCACTGCCGCCGGCAGTACCTTTCGGGCTTGCAACCAGAGTGGATCTATGCCCGTTCCGTGAGCGTTGCCAGATGTTTCTTTGAATGTTTTCAGCAAATAAATCTCAATTATTATAATTTTTAACTTCAATTATAATTAACTTGGGGGATTAGCTATGAATGTTCTTATTTTTCCGATTTGAAATCGCTAATTTTTGATCGGGTACTGACTACCTAACACCGGAACACGCGTTTTTATTTTAGCACCGTAAGGGAAAGGTTATAGAAATCATTTCTAACATTCTTTTTAACTCAAATAAATGTTGGGTCAATTGAAATAATTAATTAAAAGTGGAACCGTTAATTTGATCCGATCTATTTGACTGGAATAGTATATAATTCCATCGTTTCAATTAACGATTTTCTGACACGACTCGTCAGAATACAAAACATCAACGGTACATTATTTTGGGACATTTCCACTTCGGGGATGAATCTCGACGGGTCATAACATCAAATTTTACGATGTTACGGCAAATTGTTACCACGAAAAATAAAAAGTTTAAATATCTCTTTTTTATTTCGACAGATCTTAACTAATGATAAGTAATACGATTGAAAACGTCGAAAATTTATGGGAATGACATATTTCGCCTTTCTAAGGGATTATCAAATTTAGCGAAAATTAAACGCGTTTTTGTTTATATTCACGAGACCAATTATCAGAATAAAGTCATTAAAATCATTGATGTGGCTAAATATAAAATATTGTGGACAATTATTAACGGATAAACCCCAGAATACAGGAAAGTATTATATTACCTGGAAATAGTTTAGTAAAATTTTATAGCTATTTAGTGACTGTTAGGTAATGAATATAGATGAATATAGAAGATGTTGATAGGTAATGAATACTAAATGACGTTATATAAATCAGGAGGGTATTTAAGTGTCCTGAGTAAAATGAATTGTTTCTGAGAATAAAGCTTATTTACAAATTATTTTTTGATTTTATATATTTCATATTTATTGATTATCAGTTTGAGAATACCGAATCAAGATCGCAAGGCAAAACAAATTGGTCACAATTATTTATATATTTTTATTTATACACAAATAATAAAATAAAAAAACAAATGCAAAACCAAAAAAAATATCACACTAATTTTTCGAACTTTCTATATGTAACAATCCGCCGTACATTCTTCCTTTTCAAATACCATAACTCAGCCTATGAAATATACATAAATTGTAAAACGAGATCTGTTTATAAAGCATTACTTTATTTCTGACTTCTGTGAACCAATTTTTCAATTTTGTATGTATTGAACATATCTGTTAAATCGACACCAGTTCTAAAAATTCTTTCGAGTTTTTGGCAACATCTTTGCTTGATTGTAAAAACGTTAAATTTGAACGTTTTCTATGTAATCTTTCTTCGTGTTTAAGGTTGGAAAACATCATGGATATTTTACTTTCGATACAGCAGCTCTTAACAGAGATGTTGTGCTGGAACTGAACCGTTCCTGAAGGTATTTTTAGCCAGGAGCTTCTTCTCTCGACACTCCGTAATTTCATTGGATAATCAGTTGCAATACTTTGTACTTATTGTTTCTCATTTTGCCTGATGCATTCTAGTTTCCTGCACTTTATTTTCATCATAATTAATTTTTCTTTTTTCATCCACTGCAGAACATTTTCGTTTTTAACTCTTTCTAACTAACTAACTAACCATCACACCGTCTCCCCGAAGTTTTAGGCAGAAAGAATAGAGGGCCACACTTTTCTTTCCTGACATATTTCTCTCGCTTCCTCAACATTAATACATCGTGTCGATTTCTCTGACTTCGATTCAATATTTGATTTATTTGATCGTGCCACGTTTTCCTTGGTCTTCCTCTATTTCTGGTTCCATTTACATCGTAAACACTTTTTTTTTCATTCTTTCTTCATTCATTATTTCCATGTGTCCAAACCATCTTAATGATCCTTTCATTATTTTGTTCATAACATTCACTTCTTATAGTTTCATTCGACACTTTATCATACACAGAGTAAAATACACATTCGTCTAAGAGATCTCATTTTTACTGCATTTATTTTACTTTCATCCTTCTTTGCCAGTTCCATGCTTCGCTTCCATACATAAGGGTCGGTAGAAGAACACCAAAGTGCACTGCCATTCTAGCTTTTTGGATAGGTTTTCGTTTGCGATGACAACTTTAAGTGCACCATTCACTTTGTTGCCTGTCCCAACCCTTCTTTCAATATTCTTCTCCACTCACCCATATTTTGTACCTACCTAAACATATACCTAAATAAACATACCTAACAAACGAACATACCTAAATAACACATACATACCTAAATAAACGAACTCATCTACTTGCTCCAAATTTTCACCATTCACGCTAATGTTGCAGACTGTCACGATTTCTTCTTTTTCTGAAATCAAAAATCATTAACTCTTTCTATCCGTAATATTTTTTAACATTCTACTAAATATTCACATTACAGTGGCATTCAGATATCTACTTGATAAATAAAATGTTTCACAAACGTATAAATCTCTTTGGATATATATTATTTAGAGTACTTTTTTCTTCTTTACACAATCAGCAATTGTGGAGTCAATTCTTGAGAGAATTGGTAGGGAAGTATTCCACGATATGTTAAGATGTCGATTTTATCTCCCTCTGACCAAACAAGGATAGGTATCTTTACATCTTTACGGCCGGATCCGCGGGGATTTAGGCAAAATGTTTTGTGGGTTACTGCAGATCCTTTGAGCCTACTTTTATTCCTTGGAAAAAGTTCGTGCTACTTACGGTCGTTCTATTATGTATCATTTTAATACAAATTTTATGTATTGCTTATAGTATTCTGATCAAATTTCACTTAAGCTTATTAGCTTTTTTTGTGGTTGTCTCTTCGAGATTTAAACTGTATTCATAAGACATTTAAATTTAAATTACCAACCCCTTTGGATATACTCCAACATAAATGACACATTGTATAAATTTAAACTATGTTCGCCATACTTTGTGTTATAGATGTTTAATTTAACTTTTTCTTTTTTTATGTACTTTGTATATACAACAATAACTTTTAATAAAATTAAAATTACATATCAGACATGTTTTGGACAACCGATCCTTCCTCAGTAATATTATGAAGATGCATATTTAAAATATTATAAAATTGTTTACACATATTATCAGTTTTGACATATGTTATAAAGATTTGTTTTGGTATTGTATAAATATTATAAATATAAATATTGAGAAAGCGAGTATATAAGGAAAAAAGGCGTAAATATTAATTGATTGTTTCATGCATGCACGTCGATTTCTCCGGCTCTTTACGTTTTCCTCAGCTTTTCTCTTAATAGCTTCATTCACGTCGTTAAAAAATAAACTTTCTTCAACAAAATGTTTTTATTCTTTCTTTCCATGAAGCCAAACCATCTTAATGTTTTTTTCATTATTTTGTTCATAACACTTTCATCTAAGAGATCTCATTTCCATTGGGTCCAGTAATTGGAAATATTGATAAAACCGAATAATTTTAATAACAGGAAATGTATAATAACAATAACTAGACCAGTATGTTGAAGTCAGCTATTCTGGCGAAATCGGTTGCTGTCGAAATAAAAATCATTAGATAATCATTACAATATACCTATAGATTAGACTTTCTCGGTGTTTCATATATTTTATGTACGACGTTCTTGAAAAAATAAGAAAAAATATGATTGTGATAGGAAAAGAAACAAACAGTAAACTTCTTACGATGAAAATTATTGTATTTACCTACTTCAAAGACAGGAAGTATTACTTGGAAAAACTGTAAGCTACTTTCCGAGAAAAATGTAATTACCGAATAACATGCTTATAGATAAAGAAGGTAAGTTTTATGAACGTCTCCCAAGTAAAGCACTTTGTTACCATATTTCATTACTAAGTAACCAGTTTTATAAACATAAATTTCACGAATCCACAAATCTTCCGCGAAAAATAAGGGTGCGAAGGAATATAATAAAAACGGCACATCATTTAATTTTTCGTGGCACTTTATTTCAGATAAGGCTGAAATTTATCTTTAAAATGTAAATTATTCCCCGCGCGTACCTCATCCAGAGAAACCGGCCTCTGGGGAAAATTTTAATATTTTTCAATTTCAGGTCTTTTTCAGGAGAAAATCGAATTTGCAAAGGTAACGATCACTTTGAGAAGGTCGTAACAATTACGGACGGCTTCCAATAAACAATTTGAATGTCAATAGGAAGGGAGTCGTCAGGTGTTCGATAATTTGCTCTTGTTTTATTATTTTTTGAACATCGTGCATAAAATAAACCATAATAAAAATTAGCGAAAACCCGTTATATCAATAATAAAGAGTACGAGAATATTTTTAACACAAAAGATCGAGAGAGCAATAATAATAATAATAATAATAATATGCTAATAATGCTTAATAAACATAAATCTCCATAGATGGCGTTAGTATGTAGATTATGTATAGAGTAATCTTAAAAAGATTAACATATGTAATCAAAATCTTCATAGATGGCACATTGATACTGACATGTGAAATCTGGCATAGGACTTTAACATATATACAACTTCCAAAAATTTGTCATACGTGGTCATAAAGAAAGGTGGAATGGGGAATGTTGTAATTACATAAAGCGTGCGCTTAACCCAACCAATGACAGGTCATAAGTCCTGTAAACACCTTGATCAACCATATTCAGTTTCCACTTTGCATCTTCGTCTCTATTGAGATACAATTAAGTCATAATATGTTAACTTTTAAAGCGCCGTTTTAGTGATGTAACCACCTCAAGATTAAGACGTGTTTTAAATCTAAATGTGAACGCTCCATCTGATTGATATTCGCGATCGATTAAAAAGTATAATAGAACAAAATATGCAGGTTTTAATAAATTGGGTATGAAATATGAAAAATGTTTTTTGCTTAGATCTGAAATCTGTCGGATCATTTATGCATCTGAAGTGTGAAGGATGATTGTTCCAAGATGATGGACCGGCTACCGCAAACGCTCGATCCCCGAATATTTCCATTCTCCCCAAAAGTAATTCGAAATTGATTATTTACAATTTTTTTCTGATTATATTTGCATGACAGAAGTGTAAAAAACAAAAAGACAACAATTTTGGTGTTGTCAATTGTGAAAGCCGTAACGTTTGTGATAAAAAAGATTAAAATTAAAAGGTAAATCTAATTATTGATTTCTCCTTCTCATCCTTCCAAAAGAGGAGGAAAATACTTCGATCAGGCACTAGATTAACAATTAAAGTAATATTTTTTTGTTTGTATGATTTAAGATGAACCCGTAAGAAGTTAAAATGGTCACCGCATTATGGATCAGGGTCCAACAGATATGGCGATAACTTCATTTATGTATATTTTTTTTATTTGGTTCAAATCATGTTAAAACGTCATATAATAATTTGTATTGATGGTTTTATAAATTAAATTAAATATTTTTTATAAAATACCTCTGAGTGTCCCTAATCCATTAAGAATACATGAAATGATCAAATTTATCCAATCAACGCATGGTTTACGGTGTAACGGTTTTTCTTATATATTCATCTTCTACAATGAACTTTAGTTTTCAAATTCAAACGGTAATAACATGTTTTATAAGCCCATGGCTTCGAAACGAAGATTTGATTTTGATTTAAAAGTAAGTACTTAGACCGCATATTTTTTTTAATTGGATATTTGTTCTTATTTTAAGTAATTTAAATAATGATTCGAGAATCCTTCAGTGCGTCATTATGCAAATGTCAATCAACCGAAGTTTTTTATTTTTTTTTTATTAAGTGGTATAAACAATATTCAGGCGATGTTTCAGGTGGTGATAGACGTACGAACTTAAAGTCTGCGGTTTTTAAGATCGCGAACTTACTTGACTCGACGTCGGCGATACACGCGCCAACTTACTCAGCTGACTGTAATACCATAATTTTGGCACGTATACCTGGTCAGTTCCTGAACCTGTCTTCTTGCTATCTTGCACTTTTTTATGTTCTTTTCGGAACCCAGCCCTTAATGAATTAATTTTTTTCTTGACGTTCTCAATCGTAGCATCTCTTTCTACCTTCCGTATAATTTCTAATAAATTATTGTATGCTTGAAGCTTCAAATTTTTGTCTTTGTAGTCGTTGCTTCTAATTTTCCAAAGACAAGGGTTATTTCGGAAAGCTTCTTTAAATTCGGTTAGCAGTTCATGCGAATAAGTTCGAAAATCACACATTTTGAGAAATTTCTGAATCAAAATTAACAAAAATTGCAATTTAAACAAGCGTGCGCGTCCACGGACTGGCGAAACAAAATGGCGGCTCGCGGCTCGCAGTGCTGCCACACGTACGAGCCAAGACGAGCTACGAGTAAGATTTCAAACCGGTTGGATCGCCGACGAACTTACTCGGCGGTTTTAAAGTACGCGTACTTACGGTGACACACGAGCGAAAAAGGTCGTCGAGCCATAAGTACGCGTACTTGCTCGCCCGTCTATCACCCACTTAATACGTTTCAACCATTCTCCATATTTTGAAAACCACATGGGTTTAAAAGAAAACTGTTTTACCGACCGATTTGGAAAGTGAAGTTGAGCACGTTGCGCGTAGGTGACTAGTGATTTCATCAATTTGAAGAAATTGTTATTGGCGATCAAGGTAATCTTAATCCAATTTATTTATACTCTTACGTCTTATCATTCAATCAACAGAGTATTATTTGCTGTTATTTATATAATAATATCAAATAATTACTTCAGTATTTTATATAATATTGAAACTATATTGATTATTGCACAACATGGAGAAATAATTGACATTTACTAAACAATCTGAACCATAATTCAATCTTATTTTCGAATTTGCGAATTTTAAACATTACATTTGTTGAAAATGTTTTTCTTGTATATTTTGTAAAGATATCCCCTTGAAACCTATTGACAAAGGTAACGCCGAAACGACCCTTTTCACCTGTTAAGTTATTTTCAAATTTGTTTACGGGAACAGGTGTTCTTTGAAACGTTCTGTTGTCAGAGATACATTGGACAATATTTGCATTTTAATGGAAATGCTATATTTTTTCAGATTCATTTTGGTATCTAAATATTAGTAACACCTTATTTTATAATAGCCTTTACTTTGTGTTGTAAATTGAATAATAATATTTTTTTTTTTTTTTTTTTAAAGTCTAATACAAATTTTTTTAATTACAATTGATTTTGCAATATTTAATATAAGCAGAAAATAGTACATTATTTTGAAGGAATCTGGTCGTGTCCAGGCTCGAACTCAAGTCCCCTGGATCACAAGCCAAACGTTCTATCCTCTAGACCACCACCTATAACTCTTCAATTTGTGTTATTTTGACGTTATCAATATCATTTGAACTAATTAACTAACTAACCATCACGCCGTTTCATCGAAGGGGAAGGCAGAGAGGATGAACCCCATACTGCTCTCTCCTGACATACTCTTTAGCTTCCTCCTAATTCATATATGCTTATTTACAACATTTTAACCATTCTTCTCTCGTCTTCTAATTCATATGTACAAAAATATTTCAGGGATTCTTTTATATTTCACTTATGCTGTTATCATCTGCCTTACATTTCTTCCTTATTTCGTCGTTCGGTATTCTATCATATATTGTTTTCCCGCAAATTCTTCTTGGTGATCTCATTTCTACAGCATTTATCGTACTTTCATCATTTTTTTCCAGCTTCAAACTTCACTTTCATACATACTGTAGCGGATATTTTTATATTTTCATCAATGAATTTGAGAGCTCTATTTATTGTGTTGCCAAAACCGACCCTTTCTTTGATATCTTTCACCATTTTTCTTTATCTTATTAACATCCGTTGTTATAATCCTTTGATGTTACTTTGTTTATATAAAATAAACACTGCGTTAAATATTACCGATTTGAAGAAATACATTTTTTCTATATTTTGTTGGGTATTGATCTAAATTTTAATGGATTAGTAAAAACGAAACGTTTGACTCCTTTAATATCAAAAATCTAAAAGTAGACGCGCGTTTTGGAATAGATTTTTATTTAAATTATGAAAAAAATATTACTACATATTTTTAATATAGTAATATTAGTTGTATTCCCCACAAGATCCCAGTATTTCCACATATTTAAGAACCTTAGAATTATTTTTAATGCAAAAAATGATCAATATATTTGTCATTTTGTAAAACACAAACTTTTCTACTATTTTTAAGATATTTATAAAAAAATATATCTTAAAATTTACAAGTTTATTTACTTTCCCGCTGCAAAGCTTTAATGTAGAAGCACCACTATTATAGTTCCGTTTTGGCTATCCGGTAATAGGAGAGATAACACAGAGCACCTTCGTTTAAACCATATGATTGTTATATATAAGAATAGGTATCATAATTACCATTGTGTAGGGACAGGGAGTACTGGTTGGCATACACATTTCATTAAATTAAATCTGCAATCTAGTTTGTGGCGTTACATACCGTAGATATGAAAATTATAATGTATAATAACGTCCCACGTAGTAAAATAATGATATGTGATGATACCTCGTATGTACTTAGAGATATCATTTAATTTAAATCTTGTTAAAAACGTTAAAAAAATGTGTTCGTTTCTTTTATATTCACCTTCACTTTGTGTTGTGGATTCATATTTGAATAAATATAATTATACTTTGTATAACAACACTTTTTTTTAACTGAACTCAGACATGTTTTGGTTACAAGTAACCTTTATCAATGTATGCAATTTTAACAATTTTTTAAATTTTATACATTGATAAAGGTAACTTGTAACCCAAACATGTCCGAGTTCAGTCAAATAAAAAGTGTTGTAAAACAAAGTATAATTTATTCTGCTTTTGCCGGTTCCACGCTTTGCTTCCTTACATGAATAATGGGATCAGAAGTCCATTGTGAACGGCCGTTTTCGCTTTCATTGATAAATTCTTGATGATACATTATTAACTGTTAAATTTGCAACACTGTTATAACATCACTATTTTTTATTTATTTGTTACATTTGATGATGCCAACATCGGTTAGCGAAACATCTATCGTGATATTCTCAAAATTTGTGTAGAAAAAAAATTGTGATATCATAAAAGAGTAGTAAATTTAATAGTTTACAAGAAAATTTACTGAGCGTTTGTTATAATGTTAGCAGATTGTATTTTCATAAATACAATTTGGAGATCAGCATCACACTAGTTAATGTGTATTATACTCGTAATTTAATTTAAAATAAATTGATATGATAGAGTGTCAAATGCTAGTATAAAAAAGGAGAATACAATGAAAATGGAAACGTCATTAACACAATAATTCAAGATTCATAATTATGGTTTGGACTCATAAAATGATTAAATGAATGGTTAAGAGATTATTCATTAACGATGTAAACGGAATTATCAAAAGAGTAAGGTCGAGAAAAATGTGGCACATTCAAATAAATCACGTATTAAATATCAGCCATACGAGGAGTCAACCAATTTGACGTGCGTACAGGAAACGATGCATAAATTTATATCAAGAATAAACAGTGTCGTGGCCCATTGGAAAAAAAGTCATAATGGTTAGTGAGCTAGTTTTTTTACTAGATAACCATCACGCCGTCTGTCCGAAAGGGTAGGCAGAAATAATTACTGTCACACTTTAGCCGATGCGGCACTCCATCCTTCTCTTTTCGCCCCGCGGAAGACGCTTTGTGATGGGTTGCGAACCTTATCGCCACCAACAGGCATCTCCCACGCACACTTCGATTGTCCAACATCCACAAAAAATCTAAAACAAATAATATTAAATACAACGATATCAAATAAAATAACAACATAAACATAATTTAACACAAAATGTTCTTTTTAGATGGTGCACATATTGTCTATTTAATTTATGTTCCTCGTATCCACAGTTGTTTTTTTAAATCAGCAGTAATTAGACACTTAAAACAAAACCAACACCAGCCAGAACTTTAAAAGAATATGGACGAAAGTGTTCAAATTGTCATTGGAACAAATAATTTTTTTTTAATAGTTTGTTATCAGTAACTAATTGATTAATATTGCAATCACAAAGTTATTTACTGATTAAAAATTCTTAAGCAAATTAAACACCAAATTTCTTATTATTCTCATTTTCTTACCCCTCGTCTACCATCCAATTACATTTTTATAGCTTCATAAATCTTGGTTAAAACCGAACGCAGCTATTTAAAGTATTCCGCATTTTAATTTTATATTTTCTCGATGGAAAACTACGAAGGGAAATTCTATTAGCAAAACTTTCAGTGCCATTTTTAATTAATTTTACATCCTCCAGAAAGTTCTAAAACTTGATCAAATTATTGAGCACTTCTTAACGCCTGGCTTATGAATTTCTCAGGCTGCATAACATGTTAGTTGTTTGTAGTTCAAGAACTGCACGCGGTTTCAATGGCGCACCAATCAAGCAAAATGTATTTATGGGCACGACCTAACTCTTGGTCAATTGATAAAGCAAGAATGTTGTAGCATATCAATTTTTATATAATATAATCAGAGTGCGATTGGATACATCTCTTAATCAGCTAATCTAGATCTTACACTTTTTTATAGAAACCGTCTAAGATGCACAATTTTATTTAGAAATTATTTTTAACGTCTGTTTTGATTAACATATCAAGCGCAGCCACATATTGATTGAAGGTAACTTCTGTCGACCTCTTTATAATAAATTAATATTTATTGATTAGAAATGTATGGAAGCGAAGCATGGCAGAAGAAGGATGAGAGTAGAATAAATGCGGTAAAGATAAGGTCCCTAAGACGTGTGTGTGGTAGAACCATATACAACAGAATCTCAAACGCTGATGTAAGAAAGGAATGTAGAGCGGAAGATTGTATTATGAACAAAATTATGAAAGGATCGCTGTGTTGGTTCGGACATATGGAGCTCATGGATGAAGAAAGTATACGTTAATGATGTAAATGGAGTACGGAGTCGAGGCAGACCGAGGAAAAGATGGCATGACCAAATAATCAAATTTAAAAAGTTGGTCATATTAGAAGTCGGAAAAATCAACGTGCGTGTATGACTCGTTGTATGAATGTGCAGGAATCTAGAGAGATGTGCCAGGATAGAGTAGTGTGGCGGTCTATTTTCTCTGCCTACCCCTACGGGGAAACGGCGTGATGGTTTATTGTTGCTGTTGTTGTTTTTGATTAGATAAATCTCTTTATAAACTAATCTATATCGTACACTTTTTTATAGAAACAGTCCAAGATGCACAATTTTAATTGGATATTTATTTTTACCTTTGTTTTGATTAACAGATCAAGCACAGCCACAAATATTGATTAGATATCTTCGCTCGGCCTACTCATACTCGTAATAAGTTTACAATTATATAAATTTGAATTAACACATTGTTTACGGGTCATTTTTTTTTGACTCCGTAAAGAGGGCAGTTTATTCAAATTCTAAATTTGAAATTATGTTCCACAAAAATATTTTTAAATTATTTTATTCACAAATTAACCGAGACAACGTTGTACTAAAACGCATTTTGGCGTATCCGCGCTCTAGCGATAATTTGCAAAAACGCTTTTAAGCGGTGCTTTAAATTTAATTTCAAATTCTATATTTCTTTTTAAATTTATAATTTTATTTATAAAAAAATACACTATCCAGACAACATACGAGGTATTTATGGTTGAGGTAATAGTTTTGTTAAACTCCATTATTAATTTATAATAGTAAACGCGATTGATTAGTGGATTAAATTTATATAAATTATATAAATTGTGGCAAATATGTTTCACCTACAGTTTGAGAATGCCCTTGCAAGGCGAAATAAATTTGTCACAATTTATATATATTAAATCCAAGTAAAACGACTAAACAATCGTGTTTACTATTATAAACCTTTGAGGTGTTAACTGACGGTTGGTGATATATCAGATATTTGGGAGTAGAGATCTGCAGCCATAATGGCCTTTATACAAATCAATAAATCGTCCGCCATATAAGGATGTCCTTAAAATCTGGTATTGTTGAACAAATACATGCGTATTGACAGCAAGGTCAGAATTTATAAGACATACGTGCGACCTATAATGACGTATGCTGTAGAGACCAATTCTGTACGATTCAAAGGGCTTCTGAGAACATCTGTGATGAAGGGCATGTGATCCATTAATGGAAAAACTCTCCGAAACAGTATTTGTAACGGAGAAATAAAAAATTTGCGAAATATATTACGTCGTTCGGCGGAATAGATCTAGATGAATATACTTTAGGGACCATATAGCCAAAATGGATAGTGACAAACTCGCGTATACAGCTGCTAACAAAACCTCCTCCGAACACCGTCCACCTGCAAGACCATCTTAGTGATGAAGGGGCAGTTGGATTCATCCCAAGAGACATAACATCTGTATCACAGATCGTCAGATCTATTTAAAGTAGAAGAAAACAATGAAAAACTAGACGGTAACAGTACTTTTGACAAAATAATACGAAAAAAATATTGTATATGTGGAATTACATTTTTTTAAACTAAAAACCATCAGGTCGGCTTCTTGAAGAGTAATGAACGGCGACATAGTTGGTTATTGGCTTATTTATTTAGATTCCCTTGAAATAATACAACCTTTCATGCACACACGTCGATTTATTAAACTGTTTAAAATAAATTAATATAAACTTTAAGCGCTTCATTTTTCGTCGTATACTTATCGAAATATTTTTCACTAACTAAATAACCATTACGCCGTCTCCCCGAAGGGGTAGGCAGAAAGAATGGACTGTCACACTTTTCTTTCCTGACATATAACTCTCTCGCTTTCTCAAAATTCATACATCGGGTCATGCACGCGCGTCGATTTCTCTGACTCTTCACATGGCCGACATTCAATATTTGATTTATTTGATCATGCCACGTTTTCCTCAGTCTTTCTCTATTTCTGGTTCCATTTACATCGTTAACATATAATTATTTTATCATTCTTTTCATATGTCCAAACAATCTTAATAATGAAAAAAAAAAAATTTACTATGTATATTTTTTAAATTTAACTAACTAACTAACTAACCATCACGCCGTCTCCCCGAAGGGGTAGGCAGAAAGAATGGACTGCCACACCTTTCTTTCCTGACATATTTCTCTCGCTTCCTCAACATTCATACATCGTGTCATGCACGCGCGTCGATTTCTCTGACTCCTCACATGGCCGACATTCATTATTTGATTTATTTGATCGTGCTACGTTTTCTTCGGTCTTCCTCTATTTCTGGTACCATTTACATCATTAACATATAATTTTTTTACCATTCTTTCTTCATTCATTCTTTCCATATGTCCAAACCATCTAATTGATCCTTTCATTATTTTGTTCATGACACCATCATTCGCATCGCATTCACTTCTTATATTTTCATTCGACACTCTATCATACACAGAATATCTACACATTCGTCTCATTTCTACTGCATTTATTCTACTTTCATCCTTCCTTTGCCAGTTCCATGCTTCGCTTCCATACATAAGGGTCGGTAGAAGAACACCATTGTGCACTGCCATTCTAGCTTTTTTGGATAGGTTTTTGTTTGCGATGACAACTTTAAGTGCACCATTCACTTTGTTGCCTGCCCCAACCCTTCTTTCAATATCCCTCTCCACTCTCCCATCTCTTGTAAACATACTACCTAAATATACAAACTCAACTACTTGCTCCAAGTTTTCACCATTCACGCTAATGTTGCAGACTGTCATGGTTTCTTCCTTTTCAAAAATCATTACCTTGGGCTTATTAACATTCATCATGAGATCATTTCGCATGCATACCTCATAGTACAATTCACCAGGACTTGTAGTTCATGCTCGTTGTCAGCAAGTAGGACAGCGTCATCCGCATACAAGAGACAGCCTACTGACACTCCGCTCATTTTGGCACCTACATCCAACCCTTTCATCTTTTTTTAAATTTCAATTCGACAATTAGATTAATTGTTTGCATGGCTTCAGCACAAACATGAAAGATTATTTGATTGCTTAGCGCTTATCGAATTCAAACGAAATAACTTTAGCTTGAGGGACAGACCCTTACTTTATCCAATGAGTAGTTGAAATTAATTGATAATCCAAACCGCAAATGTTGTTTTATAACCATCCTCTCACATTGGGAGCAGAAATGTGTACATAAAAGTTTTATCTTCATATACCATAAGTACTTCATAACTCTCATTTATTTATAAAAAATTAAAGTGGCTCTGAAATTAGTTAGTTAGAAAGATTCAATCCTGGGATTGGTTTGCAGCAATTTCTTATATTATTCTCTTCCATTCTTCCCTGTCTTGTGCGGCTATATGATGAGCAGCGCACGTCCACCAACAGGTCCTTCAGGTACTCTCGGCTTGGGCGTTCCCTAGAGTTTGTCCCCTCGGTCATACCCTCCATTATAGCATGCAAAAAACCAGCCAAACCAACCAATCCAGCTCTGAAATTGATATTTGATAAACTAACTAACTAACTAACAAACCATCACGCCGTCTCCCCGAAGGGGTAGGCAGAAAGAATGGACTGCCACATTTTTCTTTCCTGACATATTTTTCTCGCTTTCTCAACATTCATACATCCTGTCATGTACGCGCATCGATTTCTCTGACTCCTCACATGGCCGACATTCAATATTTGATTTATTTGGGCGTGCCACGTTTTCCTCGGTCTTCCTCTTTTTCTGGTTCCATTTACATCGTTAACTTATAATTTTTTTACCATTCTTTCTTCATTCATTCTTTCCATTTGTCCAAACCATCTTAATGATCATTTCATTATTTTGTTCATAACATCATCGTTCGCACCGCATTCACTTCTTTTATTTTCATTGATAAACTAAAGTTGTTTAAATCCGCTTCTAAGTTTATTTTCTTGATATGTTTTGAAAATTTTACTCATCCATCATCAGGAGAACAATGTTTTAAATCACTAAAAAATATGAAATAAAATTGACATTCTTTTATTTAATTTATTTTTTAAAAACCCGATTGCGTTATATGGATACATTTTTAGATCTAACTTGTAATTATATACTCGTATATTTCAGGTATATTTAAAAATTGATTTGTAGTGAGACTCGTTGTATCTTTTGGTAGTTTTTTTTTTTTTTAATAAAAAGACCAAGGATTTAAATCAATGATATTAGAATTTATTATTACAATCTTCAATGTGAGCAGAAAATAGCTCATTAGTATGAAGAAGGAATCTGGTCGTGTCCAGGCTTGAACCCATGTCCCCTGGATCAGGAGCCAAGCGTTCTATCCCCTAGACCACCACCCGATTCATTGTAAAGTTTTAGTCCATTGTTCAATATCCTTGATTGTCTGTAAGTGATATCTGCCACAGTTCCTGGTCCAATGTCTGTGTACGTCTGAATTTTTTAGTTAATTTGTAGCTGATGTCTGTTGTCTCTTCCATGGTCACTCTGTGTACAATTTTCAAGGTCTCGAATTCGGTCAGGTCTATGATATTTATGATTTTTTTTTTTGCATTTTTTGGAGTATTTTATTAAATATTGTTTGTAGTTTTCTTTTAATAATATAAGTCCATTGTTTTGGCCTAAACATTATGATACTTCAACATTATTAACTGTTAAAATTTATAACACTTTTATGATATCATAATTTTTATTACTCACATTTTGAGTTGTATGTTACACCTGATGATGCCAACATCGGTTGGCGAAACAGTTGTCGTGACACTCAAATAGTGAATAATAAAAGTTGTGATATAATAACAATGTTATAAATTTTATTAGAGTTTTTAAATACTTAAAACGTCCGTTTTCTAAAAATTATATTATATTTTATGGGGGTGACATGGGCAAATTCGATATGCCAATGCCCCAAAGTGAAACCGTGGAACCATTTGAATTTTTGATTAAATCACAGTTGTTTATTTAAATATACATAATGCTTATAAATCATTAAGTTAAAAAATTTAGACAATAGAATATATCAATTGTACGTCGCTTCGGATAGAACTTGGGTTTAAATTTTTGTCCTGATTTCACATTTCCAAGTAAACTTTTGCAGAAAAATGAAATGAATTCGTTTGAATCTTCTACGATAGAATTATGTATTTGATATATCAAAGCTTTCTAATCTACGTAAAAGATATACAGGATCGTAGGTACTTATTTGAGATGATTTTTTTTTCTGTATTTAAAATAAATAACTTCAACACAAATTCTCAAATTTAAATTACTTAAATATTGATTGGGGAAAGAAAATATATATGAAAATAATTTGCTTCTCTCATACTATGTGCGATCAAAATTGCTCCTGACATTAATCTTAATAAACTTCTTCTTCTTCTAGACCCTAGGTTCTCAAAGTGGGCGATAACGCCCCTTTGTGGATGTTTGAGACTTTCAAGGGGGCAGTAGAAGACCCAGAAAAAATAGAGAGCGTGGGCAGATAAAAAAATATAGTCTAAAAATACAAATAAACGCGCTTATCACGTAGGTACTATTAAAGCAAATTAAACTTAAATATTGGTTTATTTTCTTATTGAATGTATTGTAATCATTTTCACTTTTTTGGAATAACTTTTATGGGAGGGGGCGTTTATTGGATCGTTGGACATTTATTTTTCTTGTAAAGGGGGCGGTGGCCCAGAAAAGATTGGAAACCTATGTTTTAGACCATTGGTATGTTCCTATAATCAGACTGGCCTCTCTTGGGAGGTCGACTCCCAGCTATCCCTCCATCTCTTTGGCGGTCTTCCAAGGCGACTCGGTAGCCGGCAGGAATAAAATGCGCCACAGCGTGTGGGATTCTGGAGATATCTATCCCTCCGCACATGGGAATTCCAGTATCTTCTGCGTTATCTGCCCCATCTCACGAAATCTTTCACATTGCAGATTTCGTGAATAGCCTTGTTCCTCACCCTATCTCGAAGAGTCCTGCTAACTTCCTCAGCGTCCGCGTTTCTGCCACCCGCACTTAAGCCTTCGTTCTTGTGGTATCCACTTCGGTCTCAACACTATATGTCGGTATACGCAGATTTTTATATTACGCAGGTTTTGTATATTCTGTCATTACTGTCAGTCCTCATATACTTGTTATTCCATACGATCTCCTTGAGACAGCCTGATATTAATCCACGCAGTTGCATATCACCTTTATAAAAACCAGGCAACCTAGCTGATAATCAAGTTCAATAAATAAAAATAATTTAAATTATTATTTAACTAATTAAACAACACGCCTCGCCGAAAGGGTGGCAGAAATAATGGACTGCCACACTGCCATTCAAGAAAATACATCGTGTAATGCACGCACGTCGATTTCTTCGACTCCTCACGTGGCCGAAATTCAATATTTGATTTATTTGATCGTGCCGCGTTTTTACCATTCTTTACATGTATCCAAACCATTTGAATGTTCATTACATTATTTTGTTCATCATTCAGCAATGTATTCATTTCTTATATTATCATTCGACACTATCATAAACAGATTTTCCACAGATTCGTCTTCACTGTAATCATAATTAGTATTTTTTTCTACTATTATTGTAATTTTTTTCATACACGTTAAAAAATTCACAATTAACAACACCAAATTGTTTTTCTTTTGTTTTCTACACTAGTGTCATAAAACAATAATAATAATAAAATACAAAATAATCAAGAAGCGTTCTCGGGCTTGCACATCGCGTGCATTTCAATTTACTTACAGAGATAATCGAAAAATTCCTCTCTTGCTCTCTTGTATTCAAAATATTATTGTAATCTATCTTGAAAACATCCGGGTTTTCCTATGTATATAATAAAATATTTTACCTATACTCAATAGATGCCTTAAACATTTATGATGTTTGTAATGTCTGTTGAGTAAATCAACTGATTTGATTTGATTTCACAGAAATATGACGTGTTTAGCTTATATCCGTGTAAATTGTCTTCCTTAACCGACGTTTCGTGGATTGTTTCAGTCACCATCTTCAGGGTAGTTATATGGCAATCATGTAACTAACCTAAATTATCAGGCGTCGAAGCAAGTTACACAGATAATAATTATTATCATTGTTAAACTAACAATAAAAAGTTGAAATGTATTAAGAATAAGTAATATTGAATGTCGGCCACTTGAGGAGACGGAGAAATCGACGTGCGTGCATGACACAATGTAGAGAAATTGAGAGAAGTATGTCAGGAAATAAAAGTATGGCAGTCTATGCTTTCTGCCTACTAAAATAAATTCAATTAAAAAATGAACTTTAGTTATAAGAACCGTTCATCCTGTATACGAAAATCTATATTATAGTACCCAGAATCGTCCCCACAAGATATATTCAACGAAGGTTTTTTTTATTAAATTTCCAAGAAAAATTGGTATCCTCTTATGTAATCATTATTTTGAGAGCCCATTTAAAGTTTAAAGGTTTTCTTCCACGTACCATTCGTTTTGTTTTATTTTACGACACGTTTTTTTCGCAAGTACCTACGCACCTCCCGTTATTAAGTTTCAAGTATTAAATTCACCAGCGTACTTACTTAAGTAGGAACCCGCTTACAAGGAAGCCTCATGTAAAATTGTGGAGGAAATAAATTCTTCCTTGTAGGGCTTACTTTATTTTTATCTGCAGAAAATTTATGCCATAAACATATTATAAAGGAAACAGTATTTTTAATACAAACATATACCTTCGTAAACTTTATATACACATAATTTGTTTACTTACAAAATTGAATTTTGTTATTATTTTTTTTTTACAAATCGTAAAGCGTAACAGCATCAAAAACCAACTGCTTAGATGACAACGAATTTAAAATATCAACATATTATGTTTTCGTTTGAAGCACTTAATTTGTGGTGTGGCATTATTAAAAATAATTATTGACACTTGTGTGCTTTGTTTTTAAACCACCTAATTTTTAAACTAATCACTCTGGCGACTCTATGCCCTGTGCTAGCCTTAAAAACTCCTCCATCCTCTGATTTACGATCCACTCATTGATGTTTTCCACTCTGGACATCAGGGGTCTTTCCTCACCGCAACTACCCTCAATCTTCCCTATCATGATGAGTTGCAGCACACCATATTTTTCATTGCGGAGAACATGTCCCAATTTTGCCATTTTTCTAGTCTAGTTTAGTCTTCATATTAGAGAACTATTTTTTATAGTCCGTTGTTTTGACCGAAACACTATGATACTTCACATTATTACATTATTATTGTTAAAATTTATAACACTGTTATAATATCACAATTTATTTTTATTCACTGATAGTGTTGCAGCAGCGGGCTCGCCAACCGATGTTGACATCATCAGCTGTTACAATAAACTTAAGATTGAAACAGTTGTCGCGACACTATCAGTGAATATATATAAATTGTGATGTTATAACAGTTTTATAGATTTTAACAGTAATATTTTTTTATAGATAATTAAATAATTATACTGAAATCTCTTGATGGAAGTTCATTTTAAATAATAATTAAATATAACGATGATTTTTAACTACTTCCACTTTTGTCTTTATTTCGACAGCGACTGTTTTTTTTTTTTTTTGTGTGTGATTAATGGAAAACCCACAATTAACCTTCTTTCTTCATTCATTCTTTGCATTATTATTAATATTATAACATAAAATAACAGATGCGTGATTATTTTGTTCATAACACTTTTATTCCCACTGCATTCACTTATTATATTATATTTGAATTTGACACATTACACTGAAACATTATCACATATAGATTCAAATTCGTCTAAGATATCTCATTTTTACTGCATTTATTATTCATCCATCCTTCATTTTTTGTGTACAACCGATAGGTAGCCATTCTGTCGCCTTTTTATTTTATTTATACTTATTTATTTATTTTTATATTGAATGTCGGCCATGTGAGGAGTCAGAGAAATCGACGCGCGTGCATGACACGATGTATGAATATTGAGGAATCGAGAGAAATATGTCAGGAAAGAAAGGTGTGGCAGTCCATTCTTTCTGCCTACCCCTTCGGGGAGACGGCGTGATGGTTAGTTAGTTAGTTAGTTATTTAGGTATAAAAAATAACATATTTCTTACAACTAGTATATGACATTTAATACTTAATAGTTTAATGTTTAATAAAAAAAGCAAATAAGCACAAAACACACAAAGAAGAAATTAAACAAAATAATAATAACTTAAAAACTAAAAAATGTGACCGGACGTACTATTGTAAACATTATCTGAGTCCTTCGTGACTTGCGGTAAGCTATTAAACCCTTGTTAAAAAAATCTATTTTCGGAAGACCTTAATAATGTTCCATTAATTAGAAAATTTGTTTTGTTTCGTGAATTCTACACCAGACCAAAGACAGTGTGAGAATCGCACTACCATAACCGAGAATCGAACCCTGAACCTTCCGTGTTGAAGTAATAATTCTTCTAATCTGCCACGGAGGTCGTCAAAGTAGCTTTCGTCGTTTTGCCAGTTCCATGCGTTAGTGAATTATTTTATTTAAAATTCGTATAGTCCTTTGTTGGAATTTATATAAAATATTAATCGGTTTTTCGTTTTGCTTGTCGGATCAACTGAACAAATTTGTTTTATCACATTTAACCGTGCAAAGTCTTAAAACCGTGGTATTTCTTATGCCGGCGTCGGGCAAACAAAATAAAATTTCAAGCCTCGTAGCCATCAAATTAAATTTTAGTTGTTTTAGGCTAATGCTTCATTACCTTTCCCAATTAACCGTTCAAGCGAGGTTTATCGCTCGCAGCGCCAAGATTAGCGCTACGCATTTTACAACCCAGACGTATCTACATCTCTCTTCATCTTACAAAAATAAACGCTATGCAGGCAACATTGTATCAAGAGTCGGAGTTAGTGTCCAAATCAATGAAAGATTTGTGTGGAATCATTAGGGATCTCACTATCTCATTGCAAGAAATATCATTTGGTAAGATTTTTTATAATTTTTTTTTTTGTTAATTATATTGAGTGTGAGAACATCAAGAAAGTTCTAACATAATTTTAAAAAATACTTCTCTATTTTTGAACTTTAGACAAATACCATTATATGTTATTTTTTAAAATTAAATGAAGTAATAATATTTTTTGATTAACCTCAGTTCATCTTATATGTTTGTTTACATTCAGGCGCTCTTAACGGAACTATTTGAAAATTTATTTAATTGTTGGAAAATATATATAATATTATAGAACAAAAAATTTGTATTTTAATAATAATAATAATAATATGCTAACTTTTAAAGCGCCGTTTTTGTGATGTAATCACCCGAAGGGCGCATTAAGAAGTGTTTTAAATCTAAATGTGAACAATGTATCTGATTGATATTCGCGATCAATTGGAAAGTATAATAGAACAAAATATGCAGGTTTTAAATTGGGTATGAAATATAAAAAATATAGATTTTTTTAGATCTAAAATCTGTCGTGCTATGCTATAGTAATTTTATAGTAATATAAAAAAAAAACAATGCTATATAAAACCATACTATAGTAATAATATGTTAAACCAATTAGTTTCGCTTGTACCCAAGTTTCATTGGGGCAATATAAAACATGTTTTTATATCGTTAATAAAACTAGGTTTCCACCCTGCTTAAAATACAAAGTGTTTATTTTATTTTACATACTTATGAATATAAAATGTCTTACCAAAAAATTTGCCATTCAAATGATTCTTGCAACATTTAAAAAAAATTCTCCAGTTCCTTTTCACAAGACACATTTGTTAGGACACAAAGAAAAATCTATTGTTTCAAATCTTTGTGTATAACATTTGTCGTCAGAAACTAAAGTTATAAATTCGTTCTAATATTTTTTACGAATTGTATGTTATGCTTAAAAATACAAATGAGTAACTTTCTGTTACTCAAAGCAGGTTGTGGCTAGTTGCATAAGCTCCAAAAATTTTACCCATTTTGACTTGTATAGGAGAGGGATCCGTGCGTGCATGTCACGATGTGTGAACGAAGAAGAGGCCCGAGACTTGTGTCAGGATAGAACAGTGTGGCGGTTCATCTTCTCTGCCTACTCCTCTGGATAAGCGGCGTGATACTTTCTTTGTTAAAAATAATTATAATAACAGCAACATTCGTTTTTTATTGTTATGTAGCAATAAAAAACCGTCTTGAAATACTTCGTTTTATTTTCGGAAAAATCTATCGCAAAGTTTCAAAATATCCTTAGAGAGCCGGATAAACTTTCGTCCGAAAGTTTACTGAACTTGTGTGAGAACCATTATCGGAAAAGCTCACTCGATGAATGGTGGTCCGAAGATTAAAAGTGTCTACGTCAGACACGCCCCATAATAATGTTTCAGCTCATGGCCGAGTAGCCAATGAATATTATTAGAAAGTTTACGGTTATTGGAAAAAGGGTTTGAAAAGGGTTATGAATATAATTATGAAAGTCATCGAAGTAAATAAAAAACTAAAGAAAATCATTTTCATTTTAGTTATACAACTTGAAATTTGCATTAGTTAGAAAACTACTTTTAAATTTATAAGATTAAGACAATGTAAATATAACGTTTTGCTACGTAAATTGACATTTGAAAAAAACAATTTGAAACAAAAATAACATTTTTATAAATAATCAAAATAATGTAAAAAAAAAAGTTTTTTGCTCTCCTGTAAAATTCATAAAAAAAGTAGTTGGGACCTTTTGTAAAACAAGTACCGAACCTTTTGTAAAACATTGTAAACGGTTAAATTATAAAATTCTGTAATTATGTATCACAATATTATTTTTATTTTTCGCGACAGCTGTTGACATCATCAGGTGATACAATTGATGATGTCTACATATGTTGACGAAACAGTTGTCGCGAAATATAAAAATAAAATTGTGATACATTAAAACAGAGTTATAATACAACAGTTTATAAGACGAGTATTTTTATGTAAGATTATGTTATCAGAAGAATTTTAAAAGAAATGTAAAAAATATATATACATTTATTTACTAGGGCTGCTGAAGGCTCCGGGTTCGATTTCCGGCGATGATCATGTGATTATCACTATATATGGTCTGGTGAGAATAGAATGGCGATAGATTGGCTACCTATCATATGTCACGAAAATCAATAGCTAAAAAGTTATATTCAGTAATTGGGCTTTAATGACCTGCTATATACAAATGTGGAAAGCAACGAGAAACTACTACATTTTAAAAGACCCAAGTGGCATACGAAGAATCAGCAAAGATGTTAATAAACTTTGCTGCAAACCAATCCCTAGAATTGAAATTAAAAGATAATCATTCATCATATTTTTTTATAAAATGGACATTACAACATTAAAAAAAAACTAACTTCCGATAAAACTGCATTCACAGACACTAATTCTTAGAAGATAACCCATTAGAAGTGGCTTCGATTCTGAACATGACTAGAATTTTTTAAATAATTTATATTTATTAAGACTACTGAAATACTTTATTCGTTAATTTCTCGCTCCATCTCGATTTCATCCTTCATTTAAATAATAAATCATTTTTTTCCATTTATTCTGTACGTTATAACCAAAACATAAATTATTTATTTACCCCTTTTGAAAAGAATTGAAGCGTGGAACTGGCAAAGGAAATAAGTATAATAAATGCAGTAGGAATTAGGTCTCTTAGATGTATGTGTAAAAAACTCTGACTGTAAAATGCAAATATTGAATGCAATCTGAATGAAAGTGATATAAATAAGAAAATGAAAGAGCCATTAAAATGGTTTGGACACATGGAATGAATGAGTGGAGAAAGATTGGTAAAAAAACATTTGTTAACGACGTAAACGGAATTAGAAAAACGTGGCACGATCAAATTATTTATCATCATCATTATTTCTGCCTACCCCTTAGCTGTACGGCGTGATGTGAGTTAAAATATTTTTGTTTGATTTCTTATGTTATATGCGCTCAGTTTAAAAATAACGCAACCTTGCCAATATAGCATAATTCTACAAGAGGGAAAATTTATCTGCTGTCCAAATAATATTGCGAATTTCATGTTTATTAAGATAAATGTGTGTATGGTGTCAAATGATGCAATAAAAATTCAAATAACTCCATTTGGTGTGAAAATAAACCTTCATATCTTCTATATCCTAGTATAGATTTAAGAGAACTCTGCGTGTTGGGGAAAAGTTAATGGACCGTAAAAGTTACTGTTGTATCGTAATGTTGATAATGGTCAATTAACACGCATCGTAAAAAGTGTGAAACACCGCAACGTCGTGTAACAAGGACATAAACATAATTTGGATATCCTTCCTAACAGTTTCATGTATTCATCTCAATGAGGATTAAGACAGAATCCCAAAATGGTTTATATTCCTAAGCCCTAAAAGCCTGTGGACGTAGGGTAGCTGGGTAAAGTATTCGCTACATAAAGCTTTTTAAGCTAAGTATTTGCTATATAGAGCTTTTTAAGCTGAGTCACGTGAGCTTATTGTCACTTAGTAAGGAATTATGTAGAAATGTATCCAATGTCAAGAGTTTCGACTGAAAATACTCGCATTTGATTTATTTATATTTTGTAATAATTTTTTTACAGACAAATCAACTAAATCTACCATAGCGCTCTAATTATAATATAAATATATCACATTCGAACGACTTTTTATTTGTTTGGGAAAAATTTTGAGTCCTTTTTCAGTTGGTCTATGTTTTTATATTAGTTTTACTACAAGATTAATTTTTTTATAGAAAAGCTAAGGAAGTAAAGTCATACATATTTAACATCATAGTATTGAATTAGTTGTACTCAAGAATTTAGAAAATTTAATGGAATTAATTTTGATGGTGGTCGTTTTGAAGTCTTTTGCACTGCTCTTTAAATAACATATCAGTATGAAAAAATGTTATTATTTGAAATTTCATGGTAAGTTCATTGAAAATATTGAAAATAAAAAATACATATTACTGTTAAAATTTAAAACACTGTTATAATATCACAATTTATTTTTATTCACTGAGAGTGTCGCGACAGCTGTTTTGACAACCGATGTTGGCATCATCAGGTGCTACATGCGAAAACTGTTGACAATTTTACTAGATACTTAATTTTTACTATGACTAACCACACTAACGAGTTTTTGCCCTATAAATAGTAAGTCTTTTCATTTGTAACTATAGTTTATTGTAACCTGATGATGAAACAGCTGTCGCGACACTCTCAGTGAATAAAAGGAAATTGTGATATTATAACAGTGTTTTAAATTTAACAGTAATAGTAATGTTGAAGTATCATAGCGTTTCGACTAAAACAATGGACTATTTAAAAAATATATATTTAAATGTTCTTTTAAGTTATACACGTATTCAGTCAAATTCCACTTCGGTTTATGGGTTGGACCACTTTGATAGCTCTGCTCCTTGATGCAGCTGGGATGCTGAGATCTTTTTGATCGCTATCTCATCACATCACATGAAAACCGGAGTCATGTACTTTTCAGCTTTTGTTCTTTTTACTTTGAAATTGCCTTGGCGTACTAATTTATAATGTGATCTAGCCTTGTGACGTCCCCTACCCATCTCAGTCGTAAGTTTTATTGCTTTAATTATTAAATTAATGCCTTTTCTAATGTCATGAAGTACATCAATATCAATTTAGAGTAAATTTCTGACAAAGGAACTATAAAATTTACGAAACTTCTAGATAATTTCTAAAAAGTTTTCAAAAAGGCTCTTCCTCATTACAAGAGAGTCTTTTTAAAGTAATAAACTTTAAGTTCTGTTTAAGTGGCTGAAAATCTACACTTATAGAAAGTCTACGCCAGTTTTCATTATGAATTAATGATCATTCGGTGTCAATTATAGAAGTGAAATGGTTCGGTAACGTAAAGGACCTCGCATATTACTACGGAGCATTAGTAATATTATACATAAGAATTTTGGAAGCTATTTTCAGTTTCAAGCGAAGTAAGTCAAGCTTGGTAATAACGATTATACGTTTTATCGAAAATTCATAATTGTATTATTTTATCTCGTATTTTGGATTTTATTCTTATTTTTTATTTATTTTTAACTGTAATCTATATATATAAAACAAAGTCGTGTTAGTTACACCATTTATAACTCAAAAACGGCAAGACCGATTTTGATTTGTTGGATTTGTCTCCGTCCCGAATAGCAGAATTACTATAAAATAATCGGATAAAATCACGAAAAAAAAATTATGAAAAAAATTCGTTTTCTCGTACATTTTGGGAGCGGCTTTTTTGATAATTGCTTATCTTCTATACATAGGTTGCCTTTTATATTTTTACAATCGAACAATAGATGGCGTTTGTGAATTCTGACATCACTGTATTTGTGAACATTGACGTTTGTTGTTGCGAAGCCAGTGGCAACGTAGTAATTATCGTCAAACAAAAGATGCGTGGACAGCGATTTTCATCACCTCAAGAAGCTATTGAAGACTTTCAAAACCATGTTTCTACAAAATCAGCTCCAGAGTGGAGAAAATGTTTCCAGAATTGGTTTGAACGTATGAAAAATTGTAATGACCTAAAAGGCAAATATTTCGAAAAGCAATAAAACAATTTGTTACAAACTTGTTTGTTTCTGTTTCACTATTAGTAAAAACATAAAAGGCAACCCTCGTATACTCGTATATAAAACAATGTCGTGTAAGTAACACGGCTCAAAAGTTTACAGACAAGGAGAGATGGGTTCACACTTACCCATTTTTTGAGACATATAAGGGGATTCTTTGAGTATTCCGTCATCTTATAGGGTATCCATTTTTATGTGCCGGAAATTTATCTTCAACAGCGTCAGCACAGACTGTTTTCTCCCAACATGCAGAACCAATCTGCCCCTGGTGATGACAGGAATCGACTTTCGGTTTGGCAGTTATAACTGTTGCCACTCTGTCACGAAAGTCATCAATATTATGGTGAAAGACATTTAGGGGACAGGCCGTCGTGTGGGTCACCACTTTGGGGGATGTGGTGAGAGTTAAAAGCAGTAGAGGTTTCAGCGTTTATTTCAGATCACAAGTAATCATACTTTAACAGTATTATGTACTCGTGATGGAGCGTGCGCCTGGACGTCGATAGCAGTTGGGGCTGATGGCTCACTGGGCAGTAGCGTCAGTCAGCGGGAGCGAAGACTCGTCGGAAGTTACGTGGCGTAGCAGTGTAGACAGTTGCGTAGCTCGGTAGGAGGGTCAGAGGTTTCTCGTACGTAGACTTGACGGCGTAGATTCGTGTCGGTTAGAAGTCGCAAGAAGGAATACTGTAGTAGCGTGGCTTCGTAGGTCGGCGCGGGAGGGAGTCCGATATCCCTCGTGACGTAGACTTATTAACGTAGACTCGTGTCTGTTAGAAGTCGTAATACTGACTGACCTATTGGGAGGTCGGAAGTACTGCTTTTATATGCTTTGCTTTCTTTTGCACACGATGCCTTGCTCTAGTGACCTAGTGACCAAACTGAATAAATCTGGACCTTTGACTCATCAGTTTTGATAAGTAGGTCCTGAGTAAGGCGTTTTTCGGTTATTCGTGTCATATATTTCATCATGAAATATGCTTATCTGGATTATGCATTTTACCCCGACAAACATGAGTTACCTTAAATATTTTCTAAATGTATCATTCAACTAGTAGTATGCATTAATCACACTTTTGGGAAACCTGCCAACATCTCAATAACGTCTTACAATACCGCAATACCGCGTGACTTATTGAATGATATAATTATGTGAATTTATTAGAATTTGTTCATTTTAACTGTTCTAAACTAACTAACTAACCATCACGCGGTCTCCCCGAAGCGGTAGGCAGAAAGAATGGACTGCCACACTTCTTTCCTGACATATTACTCTCGATTTCTCTGACTCCTCACATGGCCGACATTCAATATTTGATTTATTTGATCGTGCCACGTTTTCCTCGGTCTTCCTCTCTACCTGGTTCAATTATAACGTTAGTTTGTATTTTTTTAACATTCTTTCTTCATTCATTTTTTCCATATGTTCAAACCATCTTAAGGATCCTTTCATTATTTTGTTTATAACACCATCATTCGCACCGCATTCACTTCTTATATTTTCATTCGACACTCTATCCAAATCGAAAAACACTTTGCACTCCTGAAATTATTATTTTAACGTAAGGCTTACTGTTTAATTCATTTCCAATAAATAATAAATAAAGAAAATTTCATATCAATTAGTAGAATTGGAATAGAATAGGGCGTTTAGAATGAATATGCATGCCCAAGTGGAATGCTTTCGCCTACCACGTATTAAATTATATATAAGATCACAATATAATTTTTAAATATTTATATAATTTTATGAGCTTCTTAAAATGCTCCTGTTTTGTTTACGCTGACCTCAGGTTTCTTAATTTATACGTTATTTATGGCAAATGAAATTTATTAATCTTCTTTGGGAATTAATTAAACATTGTTTAGACCACTTTTTTAATAAAAAAATATCGAAATACACGACATGTTTCAGAGGATACCTCCTCCATCTTCAAGTGTAAAAAATATAACCAAAACAAAACAAAGGAAGCCTTATAAAAACGCATTTAAAATTCGATACAAAAATTCAAAATTAAAAATTATGTTCGACTATTTGTTATAAGTAGGTACTAACAGTTATTTTTTTTAATACTAAATAACATTAAATAATAATAATACATGATGATAATATTTAGAAAACACATACATTTATATCGAATTTTAAATGTGTTTTTATAAGTCTTCCTTTGTTTTGTTTTGGTTATATTTTTTACACCTGAAGATGGAGGAGATATCCTCTGAAAGATGTCGCGTATTTTGATATTTTTTTATTAAAAAAGTGGTCTAAACGATGTTTAATTAATTCCTAAAGTAGATTACCATGGAATTCCATAGTGTTAATGCCTTAACTTTCAATAAGTTGAAATTTATTAATATATTTAAATGGATCTTAGCAACTAAAACATACAACCGTCTCTACGCCTTCGTTTTAACATATTAATGTTCCTTTTAGCTGGTATTCAATCTCCCAGAGTAATATACATTGTATGTATTAGGTAATAAACGTGCGTAAACGGGCTGAACAAACAACTCCGCTAACTCGGTGACGAAATTATGTTTGCAGAATCTATGACGAAGTTTCCCGTTGGCGAAATCGAAATCTCGCCAGGGGAAGTTTGTATCTTATTTCTGTGCAAATAAACGGTTAAATTCTGCGGTAGACCGAGATGGATTATTTATTTAAAAAAAGAATTCCACGAAGGTGATGAACCGGCAAAAGCTCTAATATGCCCGCGTATACGTAAATAAATCTACACAAAAACTCAGTTCAACAAAGTAAAAAAATATAATGGATGCTACAACGTTGAGAGCTTTTTAGTAAAGATAAATGTTTCTCATTTTTATCAATATATTTGCAGATTTTCAAATTTAAATAACACAGTGAGCACATTAAATATTCATGATGTAATACACTCTCATACGATATGAGATACAGTTTTTTTTAAATGATATATGCGAAAAAGTTTATGTCGCTTTTTATTGCGTCTATGCTGTGCTATTAAAACACCATGTGACTCATATTTTTAAATTTCGAATTTTACACATGTTAGTTTAAATATAAAATAACATATGAGTAGTAGTAATACAAACTAAAAGGGTTTTCTTTTTTTAAACGTATAACGTGTATGTTAATATTTGTGGTGTGTAACGAATTTTATAATGAATTTTATGTGATTACTCTTCCCATTGGTGTCACCAGAGGCAGGTCGATCGTGGCAGCCGGTAGGTCAAACAGTATATGCTGGCAATATATAAAGGTTTGTAAGGAAGGAAAGAGAGGTAGGTTATATATATATATAATATATATATTATTACATACATATATATATATATATATATATATATATATATATGCCATGCTGGCTACATACATATATATATATACATATATATATATATTACATATATATATATATATGCTATACATATATATATATATATTATATATATATATATATATATTATAACATATATATATATATATATGTCATATATATATATATGCTATACATACATACATACATATATATATATATATATTAATATTTTTTTTTACACAACACCAGGTCGTTTGAACCCAATTGTATACAATTATTATTTTTTAGCTATTATATTGATTCTCGTGACATGTGATAGGTAGCCAATCTATCGCCATTTTATTGTCACGTGAATTCTACACCAGACCAAAGACAGTGTGACAATCACACTGCCATCGCCGGGAATCGAACCCAGGACCTTCGGCATGGAAGTCAGAGCTCGTAACCACTCTGCCACGAAGGTCGTATTATTATCCCTGCCTGTGCTCCGAGAAAACAGGGTAGTGATTTGTTTGATTTTAAAATATGAAATAAAATAAAATGCACACATGTTGTTTACAATACATGTTGTTTATATAAATATAAACATTTATTAAATATTTGAATATTTTTTTTTGGAAACATTATATTATCACAACACTTTTTTGCACTTTTCACAAATTTGTTTCAGAACACAAGCTTCTCTTCTTCAGTGTATGAATTTTAACAGTCAAAAGAAACAGAGTTATTACTTATATACTAAATGACGAGTGAAAAAGTGGACGGGGGGGAAATGAAATTTAGTGACATGGTAAATTGTTGTTTAGTTGGAATCATGAGACAGGGGAAATAAATCAATTATGGGACTAGAAGTTATGTTTAGTTAAGTTATTGAACGCTAAGGCTTAATACTGTGGAATTCCATAGGAAATTGAAAAACTTTGTTTAATCCACAATTTATTAAAAAATATCAAAAAAACACTACATGTTTCGGAGGCTACCTCCATCTTCAGGTGTAAAAATATAATAAAAACTAAACATGTCGTGTTTTTTTTAATAAATAGTGGATAAAACTAAGTTTTTCAATTTCATAAGTATATTGTTAAGTTAAGTTGGTTGTTCATGATATCTTAATTCAATAAACAAACTAAAAGGGATTTGGAATAATACAATGTTTCAAAAAAGTAATTCAAATGTGAATCCACAACACAAAGTATAGAATAAATTGGATAAAAACTCAATAGTGGAATAAAAAGTTTTTTAATTCATAAAAATTCTCCATTATGGAATACCACAGTGTATTAAACGCCTTAACTTTATCTAAAAATAAATTTATTAAATAGATTTTTTTTCGATTTGTCATTGAGTACTAAATTTTTTTCCACAGGTCTCCCAGATGTCCGCCACCGCGGCACATCTCCACTTTCCATCTCCCCGCGCCACTCCATTGACGAACGCAGCCAGCTGGGGCTCTACCCGCCTGGGCTGGCCGCCAGCATCGCGAGTCATCTCGCAGCGAGCACGGGGAACGTGGCCCTCGCTGGGTACGGCGGCAGCGGCGGGGGAGGGCAGGGTGCGGCCAGCCTCGCGGCGACGGCCGGGAGCGCCTGGGCGGAGGCCGCGGTGGACGCACTGGTACGGCGGTGCTGTGCGCCGCTGGGGCCAGACGACGCGGACAGGCCAGACTTCCACGCTCTCAAGGAGAACATCAGAAGAATAAACAAGTAAGTTCTTACAACTAAATAATTAAACCGCTATTTTTGAAAATGGAATAAGTCCACTTTTGGAAATAATTAGTTAAAAGTAATTTTATTAAGGTAATGATATATTTTATTATATTTATAATCATATATTCATTGGACCACCAGTTTCATATTTGTAATCATAAAATCAGTTTATATCCCAGTTGTTACTTATATTTTCTTTTTTATATACTTTGTATATAACACTATGTCACAAGAAATGACAATGTCACAAAAAAGTGCCAACAAGCTAAGAGTCACTCAGAAAGCAATGGAGAGAGCCATGTTGGGTATCAGTTTACGGGACAGACACAGAAATAAGGACATAAGAGTCAGGACAAAGGTTTCCGATGTTATCAAGATGGCCGCAACCCTCAAGTGGTGATGGGCGGGACATGTCGCTCGCGATCCAGATGAAAAGTGGACAAGGCGACTGCTGTGCTGGTGGCCAAGGACGGCAAAGCGTGGAGTTGGGCGCCCACAGTTGCGTTGGCGCGACGATGTCCGGAGAAGTGCGGGAAGTGCCTGGATGCGGATCGCTCAAGATAGAAGAGAATGGAAAATGCGAAAGGAGGCCTACGTCCAAGAGTGGACGGTCAATATAGGCTGAAGAAGAAGAAGAAGAAGATACAACAATAACTTTTAAAAAAATTAAATTAAATATAAGACATGTTTCGGAAAACCCAACAACAGGAATGGTCCGGGTACACAAAGTATGGCGAACATAGAGAAATTGTTAATTATATTTATATATTCAATTATTAATTATATTTCTTCCATATTTGCCATAGCAAAAAGTATTTGTTGTTTACAAAGTATATAAATAATGAAATATTATTAATTAATGTTTTTAAAATTCGGTTTCTTTATTTATTAATTCTTGAAAGTGTATAAAAAAAATATAATATATACTCGTACACGCCAGTTTTTGAAAGAACTTCTTTAGAACGGGCGTTTTCATCAACATTTAATATGTGTTGTGTTTTTCGATTGTTTTATGTCGATATTGTTGTATGTCTCTTATAAAATCCACTTTAGTTTCTCTGGGGACTGTGCTCTATTCGTTTACTTAGTACGTGGGCAGGTCTTGAAATTAAGAAGAAAGATAAGGGATAAGTCTCATGTGATTTCTCTAGGGAAGCAATTAATAATGCAGGTCCATCCGGTCTTGAGTGCCTCGCCCGAGGCTATTAGAAATTAACAGAATACAAGTTAGTCTAAAACGAGTAAACCCCCTGCCTATGACACGGAGAGGTTCCTTTGTAGTGTAATAATTCGCGTACGTATCAGAACTTTCTATAAGCAAAGTTTGTTTCAATTTCGTAGCGTTTCTTCAAACTTTCGTGAGTACAAAAGATTAATCTGTTCTACCAGGAACATTTATCGGCTGTGCAAAGTTTTAAGGAAGTGTTATATATTGCATTACAATTTGAATTCATACTAAGAACAGTATTTTGTGTTAAAAAATATAATATTGACTCATATATGTGTCTGGAAAAGGGGTATTTTAAAACAATTAATTCGAATGAAAACGTCAGTTTTCTAGAAGTTTTATTAAATTTTATGGGAATGACATGTTTCGACCTTCTAAGGTATTATCAATATTTAATAATATCTTAAAAGGGCGAAACATGTTCTTCCCATAAAATGCAATAAAACTTCTAGAAAACTGACGTTTTCATTCGTATTGATTATTTAATGTGGAGTTTTACATCATTGTTCAAGAAACAATAGATCGATAATTTTTTTTTTCTAGAAATTTTATAATATTGTAAATGGTTGCGCATTTAATATCGTCCCACTCCATTATATATAATGAAAGCTCGATTGCCATTTTGTTTTAGATTGATTTATTTATGTACAAAAGTATACAAACAATACTGACAAATTTTGTCATTTTTGTTTAAATACATTTGTACGAGTATACAAATAAATCAATGGTAACCCATAAAGAAACGAGCATTTATTATACTCTTATATTAATCTGTTAAATTATATTTTTCGGGAATAACATGTTTTGCTTGACTATGGCGTTATTAAATGAATGACATTTGATAATGGCTTAGCATGGCAAATCAAGTCATTTGCATAAAATATAATAAAACTTCTAAAAAATATTTACGTTTTCAAACGTATTTTTAATTTAATATGTAGTTTTACATAATTGTTCTAGAAGCAATAAATATGTATTTGTTTATTTGTTAAGTCTTCACATTTCACTTTCGCCCTTGAGGTGAGTTATTCACGAAAACGGTGTATATATTAGCCTAATTTTTATTATTAATATGTCATTTTAATATTTAGAACTATTTTTCAAATTTGTAATCACAATTACTTCTGTATTCGCGTTAAATCGTGCTATCTTCACGTTTAAATAAGTAGAATTATTATTTTTATTTTCATAGCACTTTATTTAACCTTCGCTGGCATGTTGTGATATAACCTTTACCTTTTATAAGTATCTTATTGATTTAAGTTGAATCACAACCGAAATATGTTTGTAAAAAGTAAAATAAATTGTTATGAAAATACAAAATGTAATTCTATTTATTCACTTATTTCATATCTTTACTCAAAAGAAATAAGTATCAAAAAACCACTGCTAATACTGACAAAAGCATATTTAAAAATTATTTAATTTTACTGTTAGTACATAATTTACAAAAACATTTTAAAATATGATTTGTGTAATAATTAAATAAAATTATTTTTTAATAACTACTTCCACTTTTATATTGTGTTTTTTTCGACAGAGACCGGTTTCGCCAGGTTAGCTGGCATCAACAAACTGGACGATGTTTTATATAATTAAATATTTCAATTAATATTTCATTACCAATATTTTTGTCAATTGGGTGTAAGACTCTTTGTAACCAATAATACCCTTATTTTTCAAATTTTAACTGAATGAATAAACAACTCTGAATTTTGAAAGATATTTTTATTCAAGTATTTATACATTGACATACAACTGTTAACTCAAAATAAACCCAAAAGCTTGTAGAAAAATAACCAAAAGATCTCCTTGTTATACTTATATAACAAATTTACACACGTATATGTATTCATGCAGCTCTCTACCATGTAATTTATACATTCCTTTAGTCCCAATTCGACAGTTAAATTTTTTCAACAGAAAAGTGTAATTTGAATTTCAAAGCCGTTTTTTCTCTCTAGAGTCGTAAATTGACTTGCAAGTTTGGTTGCCTCAATAAGTTATATTTTTCAAGACTCAAACATGGATAGTCATTCTATTATATAATATCTCTAAATATATTTTTTTAAACTAAACTAATTATCTAACCATCACGGCGTCTCCCCGAAGGGGTAGGCAGAAAGAATGGACTGCCACACTTTTCTTTCCTGACGCACTTCTCTCGATTCATTCAATATTTGATTTATTTTATCGTGCCACGTTTTTCTCGGTCTTCCTCTAATTCTGGTTCCATTTACATCGTTAATATGTATTTTTTTTACCATTCACCTTCATTCATTCTTTCCATATGTCCAAACAATCTTAATGATCCTTTCAGTATTTTGTTCATAACACCATCATTCGCACCGCATTCACTTCTTATATTTTCATTCGACACTCTATCATACACAGAGTATCCACACATTCGTCTAAGAGATCTCATTTCTAGTTCATCACTCATTTTACCAGTTCCATGCTTCGCTTCTATACATAAGGGTCGGTAGAAGAACAAGATTGTGCACTGCCATTCTACTTTTTTTGGATAGGTTTTTGTTTGCGATGACAACTTTAAGTGCACCATTCACTATGTTGCCAGCCCCAACGCTTCTTTCAATATCCCTCTCCACTCGCCCATCTCTTGTAAACATGCTACCTAAATACACAAACTCATCTACTTGCATCTTGCTAATTTTTTTAAACACAATTTGTATTATATTTTATCGCTCCAGGTTTATGAGCAAGTGAAATCACTTCAGGAGAAAGGTGAAATATGACAATATTTTGGGCACCCGAAATCAATAAGGCATATTATACGCTTTGTACGTTCACTATGTTTTCTATCATTACTCTGTTATTGAATCATCACATTTTCCTCGGTATGCCTCTATTTGGTGCTCCATTCAAATCACTGAGTATAAATTATTCAAAGTTCTTTCTTCCTTCATTATTGACACGTTTCGAAAACATAAAATAGGGATTAACAACAGATTCGTTTAAGATGTCATTTGTCGGTTGCAAATTCTGTGCTTCAATTCCATGTATAATTAAAAACGTAGATAGACACAAGAATTGCAAAATTTGTAAAAGATGAAAACCCTAGCACCAAGAGACTATCATATAGGCCGTCGGACAGATGTAGCAATAGCTGGACATCGTCTTTTTAGGACAGCTTACAGTCTTAAACTGATCATATGACCTTAACTAAGAAAAAGGAGAAGTGAAGAATAACCGCATTTTGCACTGCAAAATAGTTTTTAAATCTTCTTCTTATTCTTCCTCAGCTTATTCCCGTCCACTACTCCTTTATTCGCTTCCATGTCACTCTGTCTTGTGCAGACTGCATCCAGGTTATTCCAACGTGTCTGTTCAGATGATCCTTCCATCGTAGTTGCGGTCACCCTGCACTTCTCTTGGTCGTCCACAGTCTTTAACTCAGCAGTCTTCTTGTCCATTTTTCATATGAGCTTCTGGCTACGTGACCTGCCCATTGCCATTTTAGAGTCGCTAACGGGTGAATGATGTCAGTGACCTTTGTTTTTTCTCTCATCGTATCGTTTTTGACTCTGTCTCTTAGGCTTATTCCTAAAACGGCTATTTGGGTCAATCGTAGTTTCTGGGCACTTTGCTCCGACAATGTTTCAGTTTCAAGGCCATAAGTACCAAATGGCAGAACGCAAGCTTCATAGACTTTTCGTTTCAGGTTGATCGGTATTTTCCGGTTTTTAAGGATGTAACCCATGTTTCCGAAAGCTGCCCAGCTTAGTCCAATTTTTTTTTTAGCATTGCGGTTTGGTTATCTCGGCCCAAACGAATATTGTGTCCCAGGTATGTGTATTCTTAGAACTTCTCAATTTTGTTGCCATCCACGTTGATAGTCAGTTTTTAGATAGTCAATAAGTATTCAAATGTAAAGATATTTTCTTCAAAATGGAAATATATCAGAATTTAGAAGAGGCCTATATCCGGTTGAGAAAAATTGTCTGAAAAGAAGACGAAGAAATAGATATATTTTTCTGTTGCAATATATTTTCGAGGAATACTTTGAATCCAAGGAAAACGAATATTTTGTTTTTTATATATCTGTGTTTCGGTTCCAGATCGCTATTCAAGTTATATCAAATAATATATTTATTAAACTCTGCCTCAATTCCAAAACAAAATTTCACTAATTGGGCGCGTTGTGATAAGGGTGTATGCCTAATTAATTATTTACAATGGTTCGCTTGCGTAAGATATGATTAACCTTGGTGTTGCGGTAATAAAATTTTAATTGCCATTTCGTTGATAAAGAACTCAGATTTTTTTGAGAGATTCAGAATAATATATAAGGTTCCCACCACCACCCGAGACTGCTATAGGACACAGCGACGCCCTTTCGTCAGTCTCGCTGCACTATCTAGGCCTGTTCCTTGTCCATCCGGGACTTATGTTAATTTAATTTAGCCTTTTCTTGTCATCAATCAAAAGGGGGACAGACCACATTTAATATATTCTTTTAACCTTATATACCTCCCACACGGCCTCAGATCTCTTTATTATGAAACTTTGATCTTTCAGAATAATAGAATCAGTTAACTTTAAAGAAATTTCTTCGTCTCCTCATTGTTGAGGGTCGTGATCCATAGAGCTGACCGTGGCTAAAACAAAACGCCTCCAATACTTCATCTTATCCGCAGCCCGCACCACCGAATAGAGGTCTCATCTAGTCATCCTATTAATCTGACTACACTATCGCACAGGAGATCTATCTCTACGTTTTTTTTTGTCTGGAACACACCTCATAATACAATATTTTCTCTCCTGGCAATGTCACCAAAGAAACTCAATACTCGGTGACTGCATATGCCAGATAGTCTTTATGTTATGTTGAGCTTATTGAGGACCAAGTCGTTCGTCCTTTTTGTAGTCCTCGGGATTATCAGCATGCAAAGTCAATACCACATTCTAAATGCGTCAATTCTGGCGTGGTCACGGGATTTCATTGTCAAGTATAAGCAAATTCTTATGGTAGCTTATCAGCCAGTCTCTTATGTTGCACAGCCAAGACGTTTACCTTCTAACAGGACCACGCTGCCCCTCAATTTTTCCCATCAGTATTATTTGGACCGAAATGTGACCCAGATATGAAATCTTCAAATCAAATCAATCAAATCAGTTTATTTTCTCAAAAGACATTACAAACATTTTTTATAGTTTAAGGCATCTATTGAGAACAGGTAAAACATAATAAATATATAATACCAGGAACGCATGAGAGATGGTTCGACATTAGGAATACAAAATACTCTCTAAAGTCAAGAGTATTTGTCTTCTGAATGTACTTTCACGAATATGAAAGACATCGATCTCCGAAGCGATCATGTTCAGCAGTTTGATTGCTCTCCCCACCGGCATCACCAGAGGCAGGTTGGTTCTGCATGCTGGGAGATAAAACAGTCTGTGCTGACGCTGTCGAAGATAGCCATCCGGAACATAAAGATGGATAGCCTCCAAGATGACGGAGTTCTCAAAGAATCCCCTGATAAGTCTGAAGAAATGGGTAAGTGTGCACCCATCCCTTCTTATCTGTAAACTATTGGTCCCCAGCATGCCCAAGAGGAATGCAGTGGGATAAAGCCACGGATAGCTACCAAACTCCCTCATGTAGAGATATCTCAGAAATCTTTTCTGAACCCTCTCTAACATGAGCGAGTATCTCGCCTCGTGGGGACTCCATATCACCGAGCCACACTCGAGCCGGCTCCGGACCAATGAGTTGTACAAAATTCGCAAAACATAGGGATTCTTGAAAACTCTACCAGTTCGGAGAATAAATCCCAACATTTTCAGTGCAACTCCACATATTCTCGCGATGTGAGCATGGAAAGTCAGCCTACTTTCATAAACGATACCAAGATCCTTTATCGTTGAAACACGCTTAAGTTGCTGGTTATCCATTGTGTATCTGTAATAAACAGTACGCAATGCTCTCGTAAAAGATAAAATTACGCATCTTACGGACCTTAACGTCATTTAGCAGTTGTCGACTACATTCTTCTTCTTCAGCCTGTATTGACCGTCCACTCCTGGACGTAGGCCTCCTCTCGCATTTTCCATTCTCTTATATCCTGAGCGTTCCGCATTCATGCACTTCCCGCACTTCTCCGGACATCGTCACGCCAACGCAACTGTGGGCGCCCAACTCCACGCTTTGCCGTCCTTGGCCACCAGCACAGCAGTCGCCTTGTCCACTTTTCATCTGGATCGCGAGCGACATGTCCCGCCCATCGCCACTTGAGGGTTGCGGCCATCTTAATAACATCGGAAACCTTTGTCTTGACTCTTATGTCCTCATTTGGCTTTATCCCACTGCATTCCTCTTGGGCATACTGGGGACCAATAGTTTACAATAAGAAGGGATGTGTGCACACATACCCATTTCTTCACACTTATCAGGGGATTCTTTGAGAATTCCGTCATCTTGGAGGCTATCCATCTTTATATTCCGGATGGTTATCTTCGACAGCGTCAGCACAGACTGTTTTATCTCCCAACATGCAGAACCAACCTACCTCTGGTGATGCCGGTGGGGAGAGCAATCAAACTACTGAACATGATCGCTTCGGAGATCAATGTCTTTCATATTCGTGAAAGTACATCCAGAAGACAAATACTCTTGACTTTGGAGAGTATCTTGTATTCCTAATGTCGAACCATCTCTCATGCGTTCCTGGTATTATACGAGTATTATTATTTGTTCCTCGTATATTTATTATGTTTTACCTGTTCTCAATAGATGCCTTAAACTATAAAAAATGTTTGTAATGTCTTTTGAGAAAATAAACTGATTTGATTTGATTTGATTTCTAAGTCTGTCCCGTAAACTGATACCCATCATGGCTCTCTCTATTGCTCTCTGAGTGACTCTTAGCTTGTTGGCACTTTTTTGTGACATTGTGACACTATTACACTACTACATTGGCTCTCCTCAAAACCTCCAAATTGCTGACGCAATCTGTCCACGGTATGCGAAGTATTCTCCTGTGCAACCACATCTCGAATGCTTCCAACCGGTTCATAGTGTGCACTTTCAGGGTCCAAGTCTCCGAGCCATAGAGTAATACAGACCAGACATATATTCAACTTTATAAAACTTAATAAAAATATGTTTTTCTTCTCTTGCAGATGAAATCATATTGTTCATTTTAGAAACAAAAGAAATATCCTGAACACATTACTTATTTATTTCAAAACATGCTGTAAGGGAAATTATTTTATTATATAGTATATTATGTCTTACGTTTTGTTTTGATGTAGAATCGACATTGTCTTCATTAAAATAAATAATTGTGAATGTTTTTCCTTATAACAAACTCTTATAAAATCTGTTTTACTTTTCAAACACAACTCCTAATTATTAAATATTTCAAAGGTGAAATGGAACATTAGGAAAAATGCTATATAATATAACTAACTAACTAACTAACTAACCAACACGCCGTCTCCCCGAAGGGGTGGGCAGAAAGAATGGACCACACTTATCTTTCCTGACATATTTCTCTCGCTTCCTCAACATTCATACATCGTGTCATGCACGCGCGTCGATTTCTCTGACTCCTCACATGGCCGACATTCAATATTTGATTTATTTGATCGTGCCACGTTTTCCTCGGTCTTCCTCTATTTCTGGTTCCATTTACATCGTTAACATATAATTTTTTTACCATTCTTTCTTCATTCATTCTTTCCATATGCCCAAACCATCTCAATGATCCTTTCATTATTTTGTCCATGACACCATCATTCGCATCGCATTCACTTCTTATATTTTCATTCGACACTCTATCATACACATAGTATCCACACATTCGTCTAAGAGATCTCATTTCTACTGCATTTATTCTACTTTCATCCTTCTTTTGCCAGTTCCATGGTTCGCTTCCATACATAAGGGTCGGTAGAAGAACACCATTGTGCACTGCCATTCTAGCTTTTTTGGATAAGTTTTTGTTTGCGATGACAACTTTAAGTGCACCATGTTATATTATATATGAGATAAAAATATCGATTTCTTTTTTATTCGCCATCACTTTGTGTTGTGGATTTACAATCGAATAACTTTTTGAAAACATTGTATTATATTATCACAACACTTTTTTGCGCTTTTCACAAACATGTTTTGGGACACAACTTCCCTTCTTCAGTGTATGAATTTTAACAGTTAAATGATATTTAATTATTTCTTAGTGACGAGTGAAAAAGTGGAGAGGGGAGAAGTTAAATTTAGCAGCAGGGTAAATTGTTGTTTAATTGTTGTTTACAGGGAATAGAAGTTAAGTTTGGTTGGTTGTTTATATTATCTTCATTGTTTTCAATTGCCTTTTTAATTCCCAAAATTTTTAGATTATGTAAAGTTATATTCATTTTATTTATGAGTAAAATTTCAACGCCGTTATCTTTGCGTAAAAAAGTGTTGTGATGATATAATGTTTCCAAAAAGTTATTCAAATAAAAAGATCCAGATTATGCCTGAAAACAAATACCGAATTTCTCTTTTGTTTTAAAGTGACGACCACCTTGGCAGGTTTCATTCCCGGCGGTGAAAGTGTGATTCTCACACTGTCATTGATCTTAAGTAGAATTCACGTCACAATAATACGGCGATAGATCAGTTATCTTTCACGTATCAATATAACTTCTATACCCTTTACATGGATTTGGCTTGCGCTGTAGTGTTTTTCATTTCATTTTAATTTTACTAAAAAATAAATAATATTGAGATACAATTAATCCTTATAAAATTAAAATAATTCATCCGCAATGGGTGAAATCCAGTATTTTGTCTACAAGAATTTGTATACATTCAAAATGTTGTATAAAATAGCTGGTCCAAGTAGGCATAAAATTGGAGAGACATCTCCAGGCGAAATCTAGTACTGTATGATGTGCAGAGACTCTCACAGTACATTAATAAAGGTTTTCTGCTTAATGCTTTCCAATCTTAATAGATGATGCTAGTGTAGAGTAAAAATGCAAAGATAGGCGTGGAATCCTACCATATATACAAGTTCCAAAAATTTGTCACACGTGGTGGTCATAAGGAAAAAAAAGGCGAAAAGGCGGAATGTTGTTAAACATAAAGCGATCGCTCAACCCAACCAATGACAGGTCATAAGTCCTGTAAGCGCCTCGGCTTCCACCTTCTGTTCCCAGAAAACAATTTACATCTTCGTCTCTCTTGAGATACAATTAATGCTAATAAAATTAAAAATAAATAACAAACATTACAGATGTATTCATCTAAGTCGTTTGCAATCACATAATTGCACAATAAGATATTTTTAATGACATTAAAAACGAATAATAATAAAAATAGATATCGCATCCTTGAGGCAACTTCTACCATCAAAAAATTGTCGACCTACGAGGCGACCCGATTTAGAAAAAAAAATTCTCTACCCACAGGTATAACCATTGGCAGGTTGATTATTTAGCATGAATAAAACAACTCAGGATATCCGAGTCCAAGCTACTCTTCTTCTTCTTCTTCTTCCTCAGCCTATTCCCGTCCACTCCTGGACAAAGGCCTCATCCATTCGCTTTCATGTCATTCTGTCCTGTGCAGACTGCATCCAGGTTATTCCGACGTGTCCGTTTAGATCATCCTTCCACCGTAGTTGCGGTCGCCCTGCACTTCTCTTCGCCGTCCACGGTCTCCAAGTCAGCAGTCTTCTTGTCCACTTTTCATCTGAGCTTCTGGCTACGTGACCTGCCAATTGTCATTTTAGAATCGCCACCCGGTGGATGATGTCAGTGACATTTGTTTTTTCTCTCACCGTATCGTTTCTGACTCTGTCTCTTAGGCTTATTCCTAACATGACTCTTTCCATGGATCTTTGGGTCACTCGTAGTTTCTCGGCACTTTGTTTGGACAATGTAACAGTTTCACGACCATAAGTACCAACTGGCAGAACGCAGGGTTTTCGTTTCAAGGTTGATTGGTATTTTCCGGTTTTTAAGGATGTAACTCATGTTTCCGAAAGCTGCCCAGCTTAGTCCGATTTTTATTTTCAGCTCTGCGGTTTGGTAATCTCGGCGGACATTCTCAATTTTGTTGCCTTCCACGTTGATTTTAAGCCTTTCCGTGCCCATCACCTTGGTCATTGCTAGGTTCATATTCAAACCTACGTATTTGGATACATCGTTTAGTTCCTTCAGCATTTCAGCTAGTTCCTCCATTTCAGCTAGTTTTTATTATAATGTAAATAATAATAATGGTTACTTGAGTACCCCATTGGAAACACAAAGGTTAAATGCGTCAATTAGGGTATCGTGTATATTCGCACAGGCAGATTCGTACGATGTAAAGTTGCCAGTATTTACTTAGTGTCTACTTATTTGGATTCGTGTACAAATTATTAATATTATATTACCTTTGAAGGGCTCGTTTGAAACTTGACAAAAGCTTTCAAGAGATTGAAAGGGATCATAAGGTCTCATTGCGCGGAATGAAAGCTTAACACAGTTGCAAGAAATGTTCACAAATAATAGATGAAGACGAATGTGTCAAACGGATGTTCAAACTTAGTGGATTCTTAAATGTATATTTACTCATAAATCTTTCACGAAGACTCCTTTGGGACAAAAGCAGAGTTTCATATCATTACGCTCAAGTCTCACAATAAAGGGTCTTATTTGACTTGCTGCATACACTTCATATACTGATTTGCAAAGAAACATTAATACAAAACCATTGTTTTATTTGAATTATTAAAAAAGTTGATAAAGAACATTTTAAGCAATAATTTTTTTAAATATTACATTTCAAAAATCTAATTATCTTACTGAAATATCTTGATGGAAGTTTATTTCAAATAATAATGAAATAAAACCATGTTTTGAACTACTTTCATTTTTGTTTTTATTTCCATAGCGACTTTCGTTTAATTACAACGTAATTTTATTATTTTTATTTTTTAGTTACCTAAACTTAAGGCTAATATTTTTTTTTTTTAAATAATTTATTTATGAAAACGTTTGTTCTCATGGAGTCTTGTTATAAATAATGGGTATGACATATTACGCCTTGTTAAGGCATTATCAAATTATTGGTTATCGTTATTAATTATCATTGACATTAACATTTGATAATGCCATAGTAAGGGGAAATACATATATCGTTCCCATAAAACTTCTGGAAAACAAAAATTTTCTTTTAATCATTATTTGATGTAGAATTAATAAATGGAATACATTTATATACAGATATTAAATAGAGAATAATTCTAAAGTTTTCAGTTTAGGTAAAATAAAACAATAAATATATATATTTTAAAAAAATTATTCTTATAAAATAAAAGAGTTATAATAAACGTAACCTTATGTTATTTTATTTAGTTCAGCCGACGAATATTTAAAAAAATATTTGTACACAAATCAATACAATATATTTAAAATGTTAAATCTCAATTAATGTGAATACTTATTATAGTTTTTTACACAAGTTTTTAATGCCGTAAAGATTCTATTCGATTTATATTTCGATAATTTTTTTAACTGTGTATTTTCGTTTTAAATTTCGAACATTGCACGAAATTGCACGCCTCCTATTGGCCCACAGAGATTATAGTCTTCTACCCATTGGTTGATATTGAAATTCATTCGTTTTGTAGCATTAGCCCGAAGCATTTCTATTTCTTGTTCAAACATCAGGAACATGTATCGGTGATCGCCCGTCCCTTTCGGTGGCCCTGGTCCTATATAGGCTGAAAAATAGAATTATTTGATTAGAAGATAAATATATCGTTTCTTGAACGATCGTGTAAAACTTTATATTTAATATATAAAATGAATAAAAACGTTTACTTTTAACTAAATTGTATTATTATGACATTTTTTACAGATTCTTTATTACGTAACAAAGCGAAAGATTTTGTTTTTAATAAAATATAATTAAACTAAAAAAATCCGACGGTTTCATTTTTTTCAATACATAAAAAAAAATTAATTTAAATTTAATGGAATGCATTGATAAATCACGGACTCTCAATTGTATTTGATATACTATATAAAAACGAGTTAATTTTTTTTTTTATGTTATTAAAACTAATTTGTTGCTACAAAATAATTAATTATTTGACAAAAGGTTAAATAATTAAACAATAAAATTTTATAAACTGTTAAATTAAAAAACTTTGTTTTATGTATCACAATTGTTTTTTTTTATTTTTCGACTGCTGTTTCGTCAACCTCAGTTGACATTATCACGTGTTAAAATAATTATTATCATCGTTTGTTAATATAATTTATTTATTTTATTTATTTATTTATTGATCATTTACCAAGTACATGGTTTTAATACCTCCCAACTGGGGTAACCCGTTCTAGGGAGGCATTCCTAGTACTCTATATAATTTCAATATATAATATAATTTACAAATTTAGGGAGCAGTTAAGGGAAGCAACACATATCCTAAAGTGTATAACTTAAAATTAATTGACTTATATATTATATAACACTATTTAAACACTATATTGTCTTATATAACACTATTTAAACTATTTACTTATTTTTAAAAATTATACTACATTCAAGCCGTCCTTTTTTTAATGTCTCCGTAGTTACATGTTTTTTGTAATTGTGCATTGTCATTTTTTGTGGGTCGTTTATAGTTTTGTTAATTATGTTATAGAGTTTGGGTCCAAGATAGTAGAAATGTCTTTGCGCATAAGAAGTTTTAGTTTTTGGTACAAAATGGTTATGTTTGTTGCGTGTGTTGTACGTTTGTTGTGCTTTTAAGTGTCTGTCGGTGTCCTTGTGGTAGTGCACGACTAAATTTCTTATATATAGTTGTATTATGTCCGGTACTTGAAATTCATTGTAAAGTTGGTCTGAGGGGAATCGATATGGTTTTTTGTTGATGACTCTAATTATTGTCTTTTGGGCTACAATGACTGGTTTTAATGTAGTTATTGTAGTTCCTCCCCATCCTATTAAACCGTAGTTTAGGATGGATTGGACGAATGCATAATATACTGTTTTAAGTGTGGTTAACGGTAATATATTTCTAATATTTTTAAAAGTGTAAATAAGGCTTCTAATTCTCTTGGAGACAGCTTCAATTTGGTCTGTCCATCTAAGATGATCGTCTAAATGTATTCCTAAGTATTTGGTAGAAGTAACTTTAGTCAGCGGCAGGCAATTGCAGTTACTATTATTACATGTATGTATAATGAGATTATTTTTTCCTAATGGTTGTCGTCTATTGTCAATAGTTGAAGTTAAATAAGTCGTTTTGTTTGTATTTAAAGTCAAAAGATTATTGTCCAGCCAGTATTTCACAAGTTTGAGTCCTTTGTTTGCCTTCCTAAATGCTTCTTCCCAGGTGTTCGCCTCGAACTGGAGTACCGTGTCGTCTGCAAATACGGTCGTTTCCCCTCCAGTTGCAAGTCTGCACAGCGGATCTATGTAAATGAGGAACAGCAATGGGCCGAGTGTGCTACCTTGAGGCACACCGAAGGTAACTGGTTG